>NW_015449932.1:2495833-2693030 GCF_000239435.1 Tetranychus urticae
TTTTTCTGCTTTTCATTTGTTTTATGTTCTTCTCATTGACTACAATGCATCACTATCTTTAATTAAAATGCTTAAATATCAATAACCGCGCATTTGCTTAAAAAAAGCCAGAATATGTGTCTAATTATTTTTCGCCCTCTACAATATAAACCAGAAAAAAATCGAAAAAAATCGTACCAATTGGGCACCTTCCCTTGTTAGAAGAATCTCTTGATATTTGCCTTAGTGTTGCAAATGTAGTCTCAATCATTTTATTTGGTCATCGGTATGACTATGAGGATCCATTTTCTATTGAAATGGCCAACAGTTTAAAGAAAGTAACTCCTGAAATCAAGAAAACAGTTGGATTCCACCGTCAATCTGATTATTCAGACAGAACTTCAATACTTTTTACAATGGCGTTCATTCATTTTCATTCATCTCTACGAATGGCAATAATCACTTCTTTTAATTTACACAGACTCGCCGCGAAAGAAAAAAAGATAATTCATGGCAGAGTCATTTCTTACTCAAAGATGCAAAAGTTATTTCCAACTTTTGGTCTGCGATCTAAATCTATGAATTGACCCTCATTCATTCAAACCAGAGAGATTCCTCAGTGAAGATGGACAGAAAGTAATTAAGTCGCCAAATTTGATGCCATTCAGAGGAAAAAAAGGATCTGTCCAGGTGCAACTTTGGCCTTGAGCGAGCTGTTTCTTTGGTAAAGGCCCAAAACAGCCAAATACAATATATAAGTATTAATAAAAAGCTGTTGGCTGGATGATGGTCGATTAGCGATGCTTCATGTTTGCTGTATTGCTGTACGAGCTATAGCTGGTGGAGGTACAATGGGTTGAAGAGTAGGTAGAGGTGGTCTTGTTGTCGCTTGTGTGCGTAAAGTTGTGAGTAACATCTAAGTCACTCACAGGTCGATTGATAGGCGTTTGAGATTGGTAAAATCAGCTGAATTTTATCAAGTTATATCAACGAGGTCGAAAATTCTCTATGAATGCGCATCAATTGAATTGAATCTAGTTGTGCGTCTTTTATATTTTTGTAATTTTTATGCAAATGGAAGAGACAACTTTCCTGAAGATAATCTGAAGATTTCTTTCTCAACTGCAATTTGATAGTGTATTGATGTTATTGTAACACTTTTGAAGACAAGAGATACTCAATACATAGAATAAAAAGATATAAGAAATGAAATGAAAATTGAAGTGTTTACTTCATTCCAATAGCTATTTTATACCTAAAGATACAATAGTTATTTTCATTTTTTGGGCTGTTCATCGTGATCCAAATCTATGGAATGATCCTGATTCATTCAGACCAGAGAGATTCCTCAGCGAAGGTAAGAAAGTTATTAAGTCACTATATTTACTATATTAATATATCACTTTATTTGATGCCATTTAGTGGAGGCAAAAGTATCTGTCCAGGTGTAGCTTTGGCTTTGATAGAGTTGTTTCCCTATTTGGTTTTAATACTAAAAAATTCTAAAAAGTTTTAACTTCAGTAGAGGATGAAATATCAGACGAAGTTGCTTATATTAATTATATGTTTTCCTCAGAATGCTTAAAAGCCAATCAAACTCATTACTCAAACTTTTAAGGAAAACTAACAAATTTACACGAAACAATATCTTGTCTCAGAATCTCCCATCTCCCAAATAATCTCAACAACTCTGAGTCTTTACTAATCTTTAATGATTTACTTTATTATTGGAAGCTCATCTCTGTTAATAATACAATTTTTGTACGTAAATTGTACTGATTTTATAATATTTGCTATTTTGTGCAGAAATTTTGTTTTATTCAACAGCAATCAGACGGCGAATTGAAGTTGTTGTAACACTTTTAAAGAGAGGAGATACTTGATACATACAATTATGAGATATAAACGGTGAAATAAAACCTGTAGTGTTGAATTCATTCCAATTATTTGTAAGCGTTAAACGACTTAACATGCTTCTAAACGTAAACCCAACTTTATTCAACATATTTTGCACTTGTACAACTGTTTGGTTGATCAAGCATTTGTTCAACTTTATTAATCGGCTTCGTAAACTTCCTCCCGGTCCATGGGGTCTACCTTTTGTGGGTTATTTGCCATTCATTAAAAAAGATGCTTATATTCAAATGACTGAACTGGCTAAAAAGTATGGACCAGTTTTCAGCTTCAAATGTGGTCAGTTCGATGTGGTTGTGATAAACGAGGTGAAAGCCATTGAAGAAGCTTTTAAGAACGATCATCTATTGGCTCGTCCAACTACAAGTTTTATTCCTGCGTTTAAACGTGCTCCTTCAATAATTGAGATGTCGGGTGAACCTTGGCGGCAGCAGAGACGAGTTGCCCTGACTATACTTCGCCATGTTGGTCTTGGAAAAAGTACACTTGAAGAAAAGATGAAAGAAGAGGTTCGTTACTTCATTGAATCTCTAAAATCAACTCATGGCGAAAAAATTGACTTTAGTGAAGTGATTAAATCAAGTGTTGCGAATATTATCTCAATCCTTTTGTTTGGACATCGATTTGAATATAATGATCCAATGGGAATTGAAATGTGTCGTAATGTGAAGCAAATTAGTGATAATGCTGAATACTTCAGTAGATACATATTTATGCCTTTAATAACTTTTTTCGTTTCCCTGGCAGCTCAATTCAATTCTGAACTTAAAAAAGTGACCATCAATCAGAGAGAACTAGAAAAGAAAATCACAATAGAAGTTGCTAAACACAAGGAAAAGGATTCAACTCATGAAATTGAAGATTATATCGATGGATTCTTGCAAGAAATGGACAAGCAGAAAGATTCCCACACAAGTTTTAATATGGACACATTGCGGCGGAATACTGCCGATTTTTATAGTGCAGGCTCTGACACTACAACAATCGTACTGAATTTCATCATGTTATATTTAATTACTTATCCTGAATATCAACAAAAAATACGAGATGAAATCAAACAAACTATTGGATCTGAGCGTCAACCTGATTATGCAGACAGAAATTCATTGCCTTTTACAATGGCGTTTATATATGAGTCTCTACGAATGGCAACAATTGTTCCTCTCAATGCCCATAGACGCGCTTCTCAAGACACGAAGATAATGAATTTCTTTATACCCAAAGATACAATAGTTATTTTGAACTTCTGGTCTGTTCATCGTGATCCAAATCTATGGAATGACCCTCTCTCATTCAAATCAGAGAGATTCCTCAGTGAGGATGGGACAAAAGTGATTAAGTCACCAAATTTGATGGCATTTAGTGGAGGCAAAAGGATCTGTCCAGGATCAACGCTTGCCATGACAAAGCTGTTTCTTTATTTGGTTTCAATACTACAAAACTTTCAAGTGTCAGCTCCAGAAGGAGATAAAATATCTGAAGAAGTGAAATATAATCTCAATAGGATGCTTAAAAAACCGATGAAAGTTCATTTTCACGTTTAGAAGGATAGTTAGTTCAGCTTTCTTAATAAATGTTCTTGAGTCGGATCTTAATATAATTCCTGGCTATGAATATTGAATAAAATAAAATCATTAATAGTAACTGTGCTATATAATATGCATAAATTATTGCAACTGATGGTTTCGGGAAAAGTACTCTTGAAGAAAAGATCAGAGACTTTTCGTTTTCATCTTCAACGTTTTTAATTAATCGAAATGTTTTTACTTCTCGCGGTTTTTTCTGAAAATAAATCGCCCCTTATCTTTGATGAATATTGAATTTTGCTATCTGTTTCATAATATAGATATTGTATGATGTGATAAATAAAGATAAACTGCAAATGAAAAGCAAATACATCATAAATGAACTCTTGATTAAAATAAAATAGAGTCGCTGAAATGTGGGTTACTTTCCATTCATCAAGAAAGATGTTTGTATTCAGATGACTGAATTGGGTAAAAAGTATGAACCAGTATTCAGCTTTAAATGTACGATAGCTTTAAATGTCAGCTATTTGTAGGAAGAGAAAAAACTACTAATAAAAATAAGCAAAGAAAAGTTGTCAGAGATTGTGTTTTGTTGAGCTACAATCTGATGGTGAATCGATGATATTTATCACTTTTGGGGACAAGAGATGCTTGATACATTCAATCCAAAGATATAAAAAATGAAATTAAAATTGAAGTGTTTACTTGATTCCAATGAGTTGTAAGCGCTTCACATCTCAACATGTTTCTCAACGTAAACCCAACTCTATTCAACATTTTTTGTGGTTGTTTAACTGTTTGGTTGATCAAGCATTTGTTCAACTTTATTAATCGACTTCAAAAACTTCCTCCTGGTCCATGGGGTTTACCTTTTGTGGGTTATTTGCCATTCATCAAGAAAGATGCTTACATACAAATGACTGAACTGGCTAAAAAGTATGGACCAGTTTTCAGCTTCAAATGTGGTCAGTTTGATGTGGTTGTGATAAACGAAGTAAAAGCCATTGAAGAAGCTCTAAGGAACGACCATTTATTAGCTCGTCCGGATGCAAACTTTGTTCCTGGATTCAAACGTGCTCCTTCATTAATTGAAATGTCGGGTGAGCCTTGGAGACAGCAAAGACAAGTTGCTCTAACAATACTTAGCGATGTTGGTCTTGGAAAAAGTACACTTGAAGAAAAGATCAAAGAAGAGATTGGTTTCTTCATTGAATCTCTAAAATCAGCAAATAGTAAGAATGGTGATTTCAATGAGATTATTGGATTGAGTGTGGCGAATAATATCTCAATCCTTTTATTTGGACATCGCTTTGAATATAATGATCCTGTGGGAATCGAAATGTATCGTAATGTGAAGCAAGTTATTGAAAGTGTTACATATTTCAGTAAATTCATGTTCATGCCTATTATGCTTGTTTCTGTTTCCTTGACTGCCCATTTCAATTCGGCCCTCAGAAAACTAACCAGTAACTCGCAACAGCTCGAAAAGAAAGTTACAATAGAAGTTGCTAAACATAGAGAAAAGGGAGCAACTCATGAAATTGAAGATTATATCGATGGATTCTTGCAAGAAATGGATAAGCAGAAAGATTCCAATTCGAGTTTTAATATGGACACACTGCGAAGAAATACTGCTGATTTTTACACTGCAGGATCCGGCACCACAACACATGTATTGAACTTCATGATGTTATATTTGATTACTAATCCTGAATGTCAACGAAAAATTCGAGACGAAATTAAGCAAACTATTGGATTCGAAAGACAACCAGATTATGCAGACAGAACTTCAATGCCTTTCACAATGGCGTTTATTTTTGAATCTCTACGAATGGCAACACTAGTTCCTCTTAATCCTCATAGACGTGCTGCTCGAGACACGAAGGTTATGAACTTCTTTATTCCTGAAGATACAATAGTTATTCTCAACTTCTGGGCTGTTCATCGTGATCCAAATCTATGGAATGATCCTCATTCTTTTAGACCAGACAGATTTCTTGATAAAGATGAGACAACAGTAATAAAGTCCCCAAATTTGATGCCATTTAGTGGAGGTAAAAGGATATGTCCAGGTGCAACTTTGGCTTTGATGGAGCTGTTTCTTTATTTGGTTTCAATACTGCAAAACTTTCAAGTTTCAGCTCCAGAAGGAGATAATATATCTGACGAAGTTAATTATGTCTTTCTCAGAATGGTCAAAAACCCTGTAAAACTCTATTTTAACCCTTTGAAGGAAAACTAGTAAATGTTTACTAAACATTATCTTGACTCAAAACCTGAGTAGCTTGAATATCAACAAAAAAAGATGAAATTAAGTAAACAATTGAATGCGAACGTCAACCTGATTATGCAGACAGAACTTCAATGCCTTTTACGATGGCTTCATCTATGAATCTCTACCAATGGCAACAATAGTTCCTCTTAATGTCCTAAATGTCCTGTTCCAAAACACAAAGGTAATGAGCTATACCTAAAGATACTCTCAACTTCTGGGCTGTTCAATGCTGATGATGGGATGATGAATTGAAGTTATTGTAACACTTACGATGCTAAGAGACACTCAATATATAAAATGAAAAGATATAAGAAATGAAATTAAAATTGAAGTGTTTATTTGATTGCAATGAGCTGTAAGCGCTTAACAACTCAACATGTTTATCAACTTAAACCCAACTCTTATTCAACATCTTGATTTAAAATATTTTTTTCCTGATCTAATCGCTTTTTCGAGTACACGTGCCTAGAAAAAAAACAAAAATACAGAAATGAATACAAATTACTGTAAAACAGTCAAGTAAAATTTAACTCATTCCTTTACAATATTTTTGTCGATACAATCGTTAGTAGTCGACCCATATAATAGTAAATTAGAGATGTTGCGTACTTTTTAAAGCTATGATCAGCTTGATACATAAAATTCAAAGATATAAGCAATGAAATATAAATTGAAGTGTGCACTTCATTCCAATAGTTTGCAAGCGCTTTCCAAACCCAACTTTACGTATACAACAATTTTCCTAGTTGCTTAACTGTTTGGTTGATCAAGTATGTGTTACACTTAATCGACTTCACAAACTTCTTCCAGGACCACAGGGTTTACCTCTTGTGGGTTATTTGCCATTCATGAAAAAAGATGCTTATATTAAAATGACTGAATTGGGTAAAAAGTATGGATCAGTATTCAGCTTCAAATGTGGTCAGTTTGATGTGTTGTCATCAACGAGGTAAAATCTATTGAAGAAGCTTTAAAGAACGACAATTTATTAGCTCATCCGGATGCAAACTTTGTTCCTGGATTCAAACGTGCTCCTTCATTTATTGAAATGTCGAGCGAGCCTTGGAAACAGCAAAGGCAAGTTGCTCTAACAATACTTAGCGATGTTGGTTTTGGAAAAAGTACACTTGAAGAAAAGATCAAACTTCATCAAACTTTAATTCCTGGACATGATCCTTCAACAATTGAATTTCGGGTGAAACTTGAAAACAACAGAGACAAGTTGCTCTTACAATACTTCGCAATGTTGGTCTTGGAAAAAATACTCTCGCAGATAAGATGAAAGAAAAGATTTGCAATTTTTTGATCAGAAAAGCTGGATGAATATTAGATAGATATCAATTCAATGGAAAACGATTAGGCAGTACATCATAAATGAACTTATTTTATCTTGACCCGAAATCATTTTGTTGATTCGAATACAGTCGAATCATATGACAATAAATTAAAGCTGTTTTTTACTTTTTAAAGTCAAGAGATGCTTAATGCTTGATATAAAAGATGTGTAGTTTAGTTTTAATAGCATTGATGTGTTTAGTTAACTCTCGATATTTTCAAGAACTAAGTGATTCAACATGTTTCTTTATCATTTTAACTTAAACCCAACTTTATTCAACATATTTTGCGCTTGTTTAACTGTTTGGTTGGTCAAGCATTTGTTCAACTTTATTAATCGACTTCAAAAACTTCCCCCTGGTCCATGGGGTTTACCTTTTGTGGGCTACTTTCCATCAAAGGCTCATCAAGAAAGATGCTTATATTCAAATGACTGAACTGGCTAAAAAGTATGGACCAGTATTCAGCTTCAAATGTGGTCAATGCGATGTGGTTGTGATCAACGAAGTGAAAGCCATTGAAGAAGCTTTCAAGAATGATCAATTATTAGCTCGACCGAATGCAACTTTCTTTCCTGGATATAATCCTTCATTTGTTGAAATGTCGGGTGAACCTTGGTGACAGCAGAGACGAGTTGCTCTAACAATACTTCGTAATGTTGGTCTTGGGAAAAGTACGCTCGAAGAAAAGATCAAAGAAGAAATTATTTTCTTTATTGACTCTTTAAAATCAGCATCGGGTAAAGAAGTTGATTTTAGCGAGTTGAGTGGATTGAGTGTCGCTAATAATGTCTCAATCCTTTTGTTTGGCCATAGGTTTGAATATGATGATCCAATTGGAATTGAAATGCAACGCAACATGAAGCTAGTTAGTGATAATGTTGAATACTTCAGTAAATTTATGTTTATGCCTTCAATATTTTTTTTCGTTTCTCTGGCTGCTAAATTCAGTTCGGGACTCAAAAAAGTGACAAGCAATCAGAAGGAACTAGAAGAGAAAATCACTGAGGAAGTTACTAAACATAAGGAAAAGAAAGCAACTCATGAAATCGAGGATTATATCGATGGTTATTTACAAGAAATGGATAAGCACAAGGATTCGAAAACGAGTTTTAATATTGAAACATTGCGACGTAATACTGCTGATTTTTATGCCGCTGGTTCCGACACTACAACAAATACATTGAGTTTCATGATGTTATATTTGATTACTTATCCTGAATATCAACGAAAAATTAGAGATGAAATTAAGCAAATCATTGGATTCGAACGTCAACCAGATTATGCAGACAGAACTTCGATGCCTTTTACAATGGCATTCATTTATGAATCTCTACGAATGTCAACTCTCGTTCAGTAATAGTGATTTTGTGGACTAAATAATAAAGTTCAATTGAATTTGCCAATCACATTGTTTATTAATTCAGTAAAACTGGATTACAAAATGTAAATCCGTTTGATGTGGTTGTGAAGAACCTAAAGATTTGATCAATAACCAGACTGAGTTAGAGAAGAAAATCACTGATGAAGTTACTGAACTTAAGGAAAAGAAAGAAACTCATGAAATTCAAGATTATATCGATGGATTCTTGCAAGAAATGTACAATCAGAAGGATTCAAATACAACTTTTACTATGAACACATTGCGAACAAATACTGCCACTTTTTATAGTGCAGGCTCCGACACTACAACACATGTATTGAGCTATCTCATGTTATACTTGATTACTTATCCCGAATTCGAGATGAAATTAAGGAAACTATTGGATTCGACCGTCAACTTGATTATGCAGACAGAACTTCAATGCCTTTCACAATGGCGTTTATTTTTGAATCTCTACGAATGGCAACACTAGTTCCTCTTAATCCTCATAGACGTGCTGCTCGAGACACGAAGGTTATGAACTTCTTTATTCCTGAAGATGCAGTAGTTATTTTCAACTTTTGGGCTGTTCATCGTGATCCGAATCTACGGAATGACCCTAATCCATTAAAACCAGAGAGATTTCTTAGTAATGTTTGTCAGAAAGTAATTAAGTCACCAAATTTGAGGCCATTTAGTGAAGAAGAAGGATCTGTCCAGAAGGTAATTTGGTTTTGACTGAGCTGTTTCTTTATTTGGTTTCAATTGTGCAAAATGTCCAAGTTTCAGCTTCAGAGGGAGATGAGATATCAAACGAAATAAATTATATTTTCCTCAGGATGCTTGAAAACCCGATGAAACTCATTTTCCACTCTTCAAAAAAAAATAATAAATGTTAACGAAACAGTCTCTTAAGCCAGAATCTTCCAATGGTTTCAAGTTTACTGAAATGAGTTTACTAATGTTTCTCATCATAAGAATTATTGCAAAGTTGAATCATTATTTCAAACAGCTTTTCATTTGTTAAATTGAAATCATACATTCGCATTTCGCTAATATCATCAGCAGCTATTAGAAGGTTCTGGTTATAATCGACTGGTTATACATTTATCATTTAGTGTTGGTTCACTTTTTGGTCTCAAACTCATTTTAATCGGTTCTTTTTTGCTCAAATAATAAAATTAGATGAAATTGGCCGATTACAGCAATCGCAGCTTTTTCTCTTTCACTGATCAATATACAGCCACGGAAATTAAGTTTGCACTATTTTCAATATCTATTGCGCACTAGATGGAAATTGTTTGATTAAATTGTAAAATTTGATTAGATAACAATTAAAATCAAACACATTAAACGCAAGTTTTAATAGCTATCTAATCAATCATACAATTTTATCAAACCTTTTTATCGTATGCGTAAACGATAGCGAAAACAGTGCAAACTTAATTTCCGACGCTGTATTTTTACGACCTGAAATGACCTTCAAATATCACTTAGAGCTCAATAACGGATCGACCTTGAACGACCTTGAACGATCAGATTTATTGTTTTTCAATCCGAGGAAGCTAATGGTTAAATTTCTGAAAAATAGGTCTGCAGCAATGCCTTGTTCGTCAGTTATGCCTGAAACAAAATTAAATAAATTCGTAAAATGAAGAAAACGCATGGTATAACGTATTTGACGTTATACCATGCGTTTTCTTCAGCCTGTCCACAGCCTGTCCACGTAAAATAAAAAAACGTCATTTCGAACTATGGTCATTTAAGTCAAATCATAACGCAAACTCATAGGTGTTGTTTAATGTTTGCTATCTCAACCTTATTTATCCTTGTCCGGTAAAGTTTTTATACTTTAAGTATTTGAGAAAACACACTTTTAGTAGTGAGCAGCAATATTATACAGCAATAAATTTAAGTTGATGATGATGTGGATGGTAACAATGGAAATGGCAGGCCATTGATGAAGACAAAAATGTAAAAAGAGAAAGATGAATTAGTAAAAAGTTTTTTGAATATAATAAGGTTTATAAAAATGGTTATGAAAAAAGATTGAGTTGAAGTGGTAGTCAAAGAGCCAGAATAAGTGAAGCAGCAGTGAGAGATAAAATAGTGATATGATTCTAATTCATGAGAAAAACTGAATCACAGACTGAAGAACAAGTTAATTGCCAATGGAACTGGTTGAATGAACTGACGATCAGCAATACACAATGTAATAAAAAAAGACTGGATACAACGTTTACCATAAGCAATTGATCATGATCAAAGAGGTAAATGGAAACCAAGTTACTGAAACTTGCTTTTTCTTTTCTTTCTCCTCCGACTTCTCTGTCTTTCTTTTTCTCCCTCTTTTCTTCTTTTACTTATCTTTCTGGACACACATAATATGCTTATGGCTGGTTTGGTTAAAATTAAATCGGAAGAAATTAACAAGAGTGACTGATTTGGGCTCATATGAGTTTTCCGATGAAAGACAATTCGGAATAAAGTAGATATCATCGTTATCGATAATAATGATTGATTTATTGCCATTTATAACAATCATCTTATGCAGATTGAACAACTATACGTTCGAAGGCTCAAGATTATTCAATTCTTTATTTGACCTCAAATTGACATTGGATGAAACGGAAATATTTTTCAGCTCGGTTGATGTCAGTCACATGTTCATTAATCATACTGGCCCAAGGATAGCACCAAAACATGGTAATTGGATAAGTTGTGGCACCATCATAACCATCACAACCACCATTAAAACATGATTGAGTAATAATATTGCATTTGTTATTAACATTGAAATATTCTGTGAGCCCAGTTTTAACAAAATTATTCTTAATTTGTGTGTGTTTATTGCTAAAATAAGGCAAATCAGAGGCAAAATGTGCTCTGCTTGTGTCCTGGACTGCCAGTAGTGGACACCTTGCATTGTATAATGAATACGGTAGGCACGTAGTTATTCATTCAGATCGTCGAGTTCAAAACGATATTTGCATCCACAACACCCTTTAAAACTATCAATTTCGCCTTTTTTTTGTGTTTTGGTGCCATTTTCGGGCCAGTATGAGTTATGAATTTGTGGCTGACATCAACCGATCTGCAAAATAAAAATAGTTCAGAAAATGATTTTCCAATGTCAATTTGAGGCCTAATAAAGAATTGAACTTGAAAAATCTTGAGCCTATGAGCCTTTTTCTGAAACTGAAATATTTTTCAGATCATTTGATGTCAGTCATATGTTCATAACTCATACTGGCCCGAGGATAGCACCAAAACATGGGTATTGGATAAGTTGTGGCACCATCATAACCATCACAACCACCATTAAAACATGATTGAGTAATAATATTGCATTTGTTATTAACATTGAAATATTCTGTGAGCCCAGTTTTAACAAAATTATTCTTAATTTGTGTGTGTTTATTGCTAAAATAAGGCAAATCAGAGGCAAAATGTGCTCTCCTTGTGTCCTGGACTGCCAGTAGTGGACACCTTGCATTGTATAATGAATACGGTAGGCACGTAGTTATTCATTCAGATCGTCGAGTTCAAAACGATATTTGCATCCACAACACCCTTTAAAACTATCAATTTCGCCTTTTTTTTGTGTTTTGGTGCCATTTTCGGGCCAGTATGAGTTATGAATTTGTGGCTGACATCAACCGATCTGCAAAATAAAAATAGTTCAGAAAATGATTTTCCAATGTCAATTTGAGGCCTAATAAAGAATTGAACTTGAAAAATCTTGAGCCTATCAGCCTTTTTCTGAAACTGAAATATTTTTCAGATCATTTGATGTCAGTCATATGTTCATAACTCATACTGGCCCGAGGATAGCACCAAAACATGGGTATTGGATAAGTTGTGGCACCGACTTCAATTCCTTGCATTAGGTAAAAAATCAATCAGTTCTACATTAGACTCTTCGTGGAACAAAAGGCTTTAAATAGACACTTGAAGCTTTTTCACTCATTATTATTAACAATAAGATGATGCAATAAAACAGGATGAACAGAGATATTAATACAACTCAGTTGCAGCCATAAAAAACAGTCAATGATACACAATTTGATTGCAAAATGATGCAAACTTAAATTTATATATAATATTGCTGTATATTGCTATATATATGCTGTATAATATTGCTGAAACATTACTAAAAGCGTGTTTTCTCAAATACGTTATACCAAGCGTTTTCTTCATTTTACGAATTTATTTAATTTTGTTTCAGGCATAACTGACGAACAAGGCATTGCTGCAGACCTACCTTTTAGAAATTTAACCATTAGCTTCCTCGGATTGCAAAACACTAAATATTTTGGCAAATTCAGATAATATAATGCCCCTTTGGGAGCTCCTATAATTCACAGGGAATTTTAATTTTTCGTTTGAGCTAAAACAACACATACGATGAAAAGTTTTTAACTCATTTCTCGGCATCAATAACATATGTAACTGAACTTTAAGATTTGATTATCTTTTTTCACTAATCGAAATATTTTGAGTCTTCTCGTTTTTCCTGAAAAGGAATCGCAAATTATCTTTCCTGTGCATGGTTGAAAAACTTGTTAATGAAAAATGGTTTTGATAATTGATTTATAATATGATATATTAATAATCAATAATCATATAATCTGATAATGAAGCAGGTACATCATAAATGAACTTAACATTATCTTGATTTGAATTATTTTTCTGCTAGTCAAATCACTTCTGATCAAATGCAAGTGCCTAGACAAAATAAGAAAATATATTTATTATTAAATGATTATTTGAAATATGTTGAAATACTGATTAGGGAAAGATAATGAATACAGGTGAACCGAATGAGAACAATTACAGTATAACTGACCTCATCTGATGATAGCTACGAGTTGTTTTGTCCTTTTTATAGCCATGATTTTCTCGATATACACAAAGATATAAAAGATGTAGTGCAATGTAGTGTTTAGTTGATTCTGATAATTTGTGAGAAATAAGTTAATAAACATGCTTCTCGATCATTTCAATGTAAACATGACTTTATTCAACATTTTTTGTGGTTGTTTAACTGTTTGGTTGATCAAGTATTTGTTCAACTTTATTAGTCGACTTCATAAACTTCCTCCTGGTCCATGGGGTCTGCCTTTTGTGGGTTATTTGCAAAGAGTAATAGCAAGAGAGAGCACGTCAATGAGAGCTATAGATAAGAGAGATAAGAAGTTAAAAGGTGACGGAAAAGAGGGAGCTAGCAGCGAGAAAGAGATGATGAAAGAGACGAAAAAATGACAAAAAAATAAATGTAAACAAATTTTTTGATGAGAAAAAGTTGAAAAAAATTAAAGAAAAATTAAAAGGGTTGTTAGTGGCGCCATCGCGTCCGAGACCTTTTCCCTATCCTTATCTCAAAAAGATAGTTAACATTGCATGCTACCTCTTGTTATACTCTTTGGTTATTTGACTGTTATCAAGAAAGATGCGTATATTCATATGACTGAATTGAGTAAAAGGTTACTGGCTAAAAAGTATGGACCAGTATTCAGCTTCAAATTCGGTGAACTTGATGTGGTTGTGATCAACGAGGTAAAGCCATTGAAGAAGCTTTCAAGAATGATCATTTATTTGCTCGCTTGAATACAACCTTTATTCCTGAATTCAAACGTGCTTCTTCGTTACTTGAAATGTCGGGTGAACCTTGGAAACAACAGAGACGAGTTGCTCTTACAATACTTCGGAATGTTGGTTTCGGGAAACTAGCGCTCGAAGAAAAATTAAAACAAGAGATTAATATGTTCATTGACTCTCTAAAATCGGCGAACGGTGCAGCAGTTGATTTCGGTGAGGTAATCAAACTGAGTGTAGCAAATAATATCTCAATATCTCAATACGAAAGACTCAAAGATAATTCATTTCAGTGTCATTTCTTATTCAAAGATGCAATAGTTGTTTGCAGCTTTTAATCTGTTCATCGTGACCCAAATCTATGGAATGATTCACATTTATTCAGACCAGAAAGATTTCTCAGTGAAGATGGGACAACGGTAATCAAATCACCTTATTTGATGCCATTTAATGGAGGCAAAATGATCTGTTCAGATGCAACTTTGTCCTTGACCGAGCTGTTTCTTTGGTAAAGGCCAAAAACAGCTAAATACAAAGCTACCCAAATCATATCAATTCAAATTGCAAACAAGTGCAAGAAAACCTTTCTATGGGAGTCATGGCAATGTTAAAAATTTACTTATAATAATATCAGAATAATATTAACTCCGATCGAGTGCATAAATGGCCTACATGCACTTATATTGATGTCATTTTGCTTCTAAAATTATTGAGTAAATTGTTTAAGGCAAACTTATCAAACTCAAGCAAAAGTCACTGGTAAAAAACAAAAGAACTTTTCGATAACCCTAATTAAGTATTTGTACGAGCTTTGTATTTGTCTGTTCTGAACTTGGTCGTTGCGAGCTTGGCTGTTTTGAATTTGGCCTCAAATCGCTTCTTTATTTGGCTTCAAATTTGCTTGAAATAATTTAAATGCATGCTAGTTCTTATTAACTTTTTTCATTATTAATAAAACTTCATTTTTGAAATTTCATCGCAGGCAATTTGGTGTTTGTAGAAAAATCTCGCAGACTCATCGAAATTATAAAAAACTCAAAACAAAACAAGTAAATGGTTAAATTATTACAAATGTGGACAGTTATGATACAACTAGAATTGTCTGCTAGCAAAACAATAGTTACAGAAGGTAGCAATCAAGAAAAACCTTGAAATAGTATTTTAGACTTTGAACATTTGAGTGATCAGTTAACGATTGAACAACTTTTTGTGCAATTTAATATGATTGGACAGATCAAGGTTTTTTTCAGAAACTAAAAGAGATGAAGGTTTGGCAAATAAATGATCTGGAACAAGTTGTCCAAGAATTTCGCTGGACAGGTTAAAAGATACAAATTAGTTTGATAGTTCCATTTAAACTCGATTAACAACTTTTTTATTATTAGCTTTAAAAATTCTAAGACTTTAAGGTCCATGTATTACAGTAAAGCTCGTTTTTTTGAGAAACTGAGAGCGAATGAGCCTAACATCAGAGCGAGTGACTGAGACACTTTTGTTTGTTTAAAAATAATAAAAACCTTTGCTTACTGAGAAAAGCAAAGTAATTTTTGATTTTGACCCGCAAGTTTATAAGCCAATAAAGATTTAGTAAGATTGATTTGTATAAGTTTTTGACTGATCGAAATATTTTTGCTTTTCTCGTTTTCCCTTCTTTGCTGAGTTTTGAATGAACAACTTTGCTTACTGAGAGCAATTTTTTAGCAATGAGATAGATATACGATCAACTGACAACGATTAGGCAGTGCATCAAGAATGAACTTATTATTATCTTCATTCGAAATAAAATTGTTTGTTAAAACATCCTAAAACCCTTTGGTTACTGAGAAGAGTAAAGTTATTATATTTTTGGTTTTGATCGGCAAGTTTATAACCCAATAAAAAATAAGTGAAATTGACTTATACTACATGTATAAGTTTTCCACCTTTCACTATTTTGACTTTTCTCATTTCCCTGAAATCGCACCTCATCTTTGTAAATATTGAATAAGCAAAAGTTTTTTTTATGATATTGATCAGAAAATACTGATTAAATATGGAATAGATTTGAGATCAACTGACAACGATTAGCCAGTACATCATAAATGAACTTATTACTATCTTGATTCGTAATAAATTTATCCATAAATCCAGCACGAATCATGTGACAGTGCAATAGAGCTGTTTTTTAATTTAAAAGTCAAGAGATGCTTGATGCTTGATATAAAAGGTGTGTAGTCTAGTGTTAGAAACATTGAAGTGTTTAATTGACTCTCGATATTTGCAAGAACTAAGTGACTCAACATGTTTCTCGATCATTTCAACGTAAGCCCAAATTTATTCAACATATTTTGTGGCTGTTTAACTGTTTGTTTGATCAAGTATTTGTTTAATTTTATTAATCGATTTCGTAAACTCCCTTCTGGCCCATGGGGCTTACCAATTTTGGGTTACTTGCCATTCATTAAGAAAGATGCTTATATTCAAATGACTGAACTCGCTAAAAAGTATGGACCAGTATTCAGCTTTAAATGTGGCCAGTGCGATGTGGTTGTGATCAACGAGGTGAAAGCCATTGAGGAAGCTTTGAAGAACGATCATTTATTGGCTCGTCCAAAAACAACTTTCATTCCAGGACGTAATCCTTCATTAGCTGAAATGTCGGGTGAAACTTGGAAACAACAGCGACGAGTTGCTCTAACTATACTTCGCAATGTTGGTCTAGGGAAAAGTACTCTAGAAACAAAGATCAAAGAAGAGATTGGCCATTTTATTGATGTTTTAAAATCAACTCATGGCAAAGAAGTTAGTTTCAAAGAGTTGAGTGGATTGAGTGTTGCAAATAATATCTCAATCCTTATGTTTGGGCATCGATTTGAATATGATGATCCCATTGGAAATGAAATGAGACGTAATATGCAGAAAGTTAGTGATAATATTGAATACTTCACTAAATTTGTGTTTATGCCTGCAATATTTTTCTTCGTTTCTCTTGCTGCTAAATTCAGTCCTGAGCTCAGAAACGCGAATAGCAGCCAGAAAGAACTAGAAGAGAAAATCACTGAGGAAGTTACTAAACATAGAGAAAAGAAAGCAACCCATGAAATCGAGGATTATATTGATGGTTATTTGCAAGAAATGGATAAGCTAAAGGATTCGAATTTGAGTTTCGATATGAACACATTGCGCCGGAATACTGCTGATTTTTATGCAGCTGGCTCCGACACTACAACAAATACGTTGAGCTTCATGATGTTGTATTTGATTACTTATCCTGAATATCAACAAAAAATTCGAGATGAAATTAAGGAAACTATTGGATTCGAACGTCAACCAGATTATGCAGACAGAACTTCAATGCCTTTCACAATGGCGTTCATCTATGAATCTCTTCGAATGTCATCGCTCGTTCCTCTTAATATATTAAGACGTGCTTCTCAAGACACGAAAGTAATGAACCATTCAATACCTAAAGATACTTTAGTTATTTTCAACTTTTGGGCTGTTCATCGTGATCCAAATCTTTGGAATGATCCTCATTCATTCAAACCAGAGAGATTCCTCAGCGATGATGGGACACAAGTAATAAAGTCACCCTATTTGATGCCATTTAGTGGAGGCAAAAGGATATGTCCTGGTGCAACTTTGGCTTTGATAGAGTTGTTTCTTTATTTGGTTTCAATTGTGCAAAATTTTATCGTTTCACCTCCAGAAGGACATAAAATATCTGATGAAATAAACTATATCTTCATTAGAATGGTGAAAAATCCAGTGAAACTCACAAATTTTCACACTTTGAAGCATTAAGAACCTTTTAATGTTTACCAAACAAACTCTTGGCTCATCTTCGCAATCGCTTCAAGTTTTATTGAAATAATTGTAATGAAATGTAACAATTACACACCTTTTTGTTTCTTTCGTTATTAAAATATTATTTTTTTCATCCAGTTTTCGTTAACGATGCAATAACTTTCTATCAGATTCAATTATTTTTAAAAAACAAGATCTACTTGTGAAGAAATTTATGGCTCTATTCAACTCGATCAACAGCTTTACTCGCTATTGAAGTCTCAGTTAAAGATTCTCATAAGTCGTATAATATATAAGATTTCGTGTACAAGCTTTTTCTTTAATCCCTTCAGTATTATTTTACTGCGCTATTGACTTTATGAAGCAAAGATGTTATGTTCTGATATGCATAAGACAATGAAGGTTAGCATCTTGGTCTAGATTCGAAGATCTTGTTGCTGTTTCTTTGGTAGCAAACCAATTGAGTGTCATTAATGATACTTCATATTAACAGAGCTTTTTTGTTGTTATTAAGTAATAACACAATAAATATGCACTGGAGTACCCGGTTAAAGCAATTTTGCTCCATTTAAAACAATTTTCACGGTCGCCATCTATGAATCTTTACGAACTGGCATTGTTTTTGACTGACTTTTGTGTTTACAACATTTGATGAAAACAATCAGAAGTAATAGTGATTTTGTTGGCTGAACAAAAAATTCAATCGTATTGATAATCCATTGAATCTGGTTGTGATCAAAGGAACTGAGCCAATGAAAGAAGCCATTGCAAACAAATAATCGATCGTCCAAAGGACTCTTTCGCTACTGGAATGAACAAGATACCTTCATTGGTTGAAATGTCAGGTGAAGTCTGGCGTCTACAGAGACGAGTTGCTGCAGGTTCAGACACAGTATCAGCTACGCTTAAGTGGATAATGTTGTATAAGGTTTCATATCCTGGATGTCAACAGTGAATTCAAGATGAGATTAAAGAAACAAGTGGATCTGAACGTGAACCTGAATATGCTGATAGACAACAAATGCCTTACACAATGGCCTGTTTCTATGAATCACTCAGACTTTCGTCAATAGTTGCTCTTACAAGAACTTATGAATGAAAAATGAAACAGAATAGACATACAGAAATGAAAATAAGGCTATCATGCATGCAGAAATTTTATTTTTCTCAACAGAAATCTGATGGCGAATTTTAGTTATCATATCACTTTCGAAGAAATACTCGGTGCAGCGAAACATTGCAGTGTTTAGTTGATTCTGGTGATTCTGGGACTTACTTTGATGTGGTTGTGATCAATAAAACTGGGCCAATGAAAGAAGCTATTCTCCTAAGTGTTGAAAACTTGGTCTCAATCATTTTATTCGGTCATTGATATGACTATGAGAGTCCATTTGCTATTGAAATGGCCAACAGTTTAAAGAAAGTTAATCAAAATTTCCATTATTTCTATGGACTTACTTTTCTTCCATCATTTTATAACTTCATTTCTTCCTTGAGTTTTCTATCTCCTAATTACAAGACAATTGCACAAAATCAAAGGCAATTTGAAGATCAAGTAACCACCGAAGTGAAGGAGTGCCTCGAAAAAGGTGATTCTCTTGCAATAAATGATTACATTGCGAGTAACTGAAAATGGAGAGAAAGTACATCATAAATGAACTTATAATTATTTAGATGTGAAATATTTTTTTGCTGATCAATTCGATGTCATTCAAGTGCAAGTGCCTAGATGAAAGAAACAAGACAAAACTAGAAAATAAAGAAATGATACAGATGCACCGATATAAAACAGGCAAGTACAATTGAACTCATTCCTTTGAAATATTGTTTGTCGATACAATGGTTTGTAGTCGAACCATATAATAGTAAATTAGAGACGTTAGGTACTTTTTAAAGTCATGATATATTACATGCTGATGTACTTGATACATGAAATAAAAAGATATAAGAAATGAAATGAACATTGAAGTGTACACTTCTTTCTAATAGTTTGCAAGCGCTTCATGACTAAACATGTTTCTCAATGTAAACCCAACTTTATTCAACATATTTTGTGGCTGTTTAACTGTTTGTTTGATCAAGTATTTGTTTAATTTTATTAATCGACTTCGTAAACTCCCTTCTGGCCCATGGGGCTTACCAATTTTGGGTTACTTGCCATTAACTAAGAAAGATGCGTATATTCAAATGACTGAACTGGCTAAAAAGTATGGATCAGTATTCAGCTTTAAATGTGGCCAGTTCGATGTGGTTGTGATCAACGAGGTGAAAGCCATTGAGGAAGCTTTCAAGAATGATCATTTATTGGCTCGTCCAAATACAACCTTTATTCCTGGATTCGAACGTGCTTCTTCATTGCTTGAAATGTCGGGTGAACTTTGGAAACAACATCGACGAGTTGCTCTTACAATACTTCGTAATGTTGGTCTTGGGAAGAGTACTCTCGAAACAAAGATCAAAGAAGAGATTGGCCATTTTATTGATGTTTTAAAATCAACTCATGGCAAAGAAGTTGATTTCAAGGAGGTTATTGGATTGAGTGTTGCGAATAATGTATCGATCCTTTTGTTTGGACATCGTTTTGAATACAGTGATCCAATGGGAATTGAAATGTGTTGTAATGAGAAGCAAGTTAGTGATAATGTTCAATACTTCAGTAAAATGTTTATGCCTTCAATAAGTTTTTTTGTTTCTTTGGCTACCCAATTCAGCTCAGTACTCAGAAAAATGACCAACAGCCAGAAGGAAATAGAAAAGAAAATCACAGCAGAAGTCAGAAAACACAAGGCAAAGAAAGCAACTCATGAAATTGAGGATTATATCGATGGTTACTTGCAAGAAATGGATAAGCAAAAAGATTCCGGTACCAGTTTTACATAATATGGACACATTGCGGCGGAATACTGCTAACTTTTACGCAGCTGGCATGGATACTGCAACACATGTATTGAGCTTCATGATGTTAAATTTGATTACTTATCCTGAATATCAACAGAAAATTCGAAATGAAATTAGGCAAACTATTGGGCTCTATCGTCAACCAGATTATGCAGACAGAGTTTCAATGCATTTTACAATGGCGTTCATTTATGAATCTCTACGAATTTCAACAATACTTCCTCTTAATGTCCATAGACGCGCTTCTCAAGACACGAAGATAATGAACTTCTTTATACCCAAAGATACAATAGTTATTTTCAACTTTTGGGCTGTTCATCGTGATCCAAATCTATGGAATGATCCCCATCTATTCAAACCAGAGAGATTCCTCAGTGAAGATAAACAGAAAGTAATTAAGTCACCAAATTTAATTCCATTCAGTGGAGGCAAAAGGATCTGTCCAGGAGCGACTTTGGCCTTAACCGAGCTTTTTCTTTATTTGGTTTCAATGCTTCAAAATTTTCAAGTTTCAGCTTCAGAAGGCGAGGAAATATCACACGAAGTAAAATATGCCTTCCTCAGAAATGTGGAAAAACTAGCGAAACTCAATTTTCACATTCTTACGGAAAATTAACAAATGATATTCGAACCCACTATATTCTTTTTATGAGCTAAATTCAATTGCATCAAATCAAACTCATCAAAAATAATTGCACCTTACCATTGATAATAAAGTAAGGTATATTAATATTAAAATTGTATTTCTTTCGTTCAGTTCAAAGGATAACTTATTCAATATGTTATTGAACTTGTAATTGAAGGGCTGAACAATTGACAAATTTTATTCTAGAAAAATTATTATAACACATAATACATGGACAGTGAAATGATTATTTTAATAATTGAACAATAATTGATGCAACTGATACCTGTAGCCATCATATTTTCACCAATATTGATAACTTGCTTCGATGAGACCATTCAAATATCTCATACTATTTCTGGTTCTGTCTTGGTAAATTGGGTTCATAGACTGCAATTGATCTTCAACTACCACAATTGATTATAATCACTAATTTAAATCAAACCTTGCAACTCACATTTTTCAAATTTATATTTTGGCAAACTCAGATAATATAATACTATTATATAATATAATGCCCCTTTGGCAGGTCACATAATGCACAGGGAATTTTGAGGTAAAGCAACATACATAATGAAGAGTTTTCAACGCATTTCTCGGCATCAATAACATTATAAAACTGAACTTAAATTCAGATTTAATTATTTATTTTTTCACTAATCGAAAAATTTTGAGTCTTCTCGTTTTTCCTGAAAAGGAATCGCAAATTATCTTTCCTGTGCATGGTTGAAAAACTTGTTAATGAAAAATGGTTTTGATAATTGATTTATAATATGATATATTAATAATCAATAATCATATAATCTGATAGTGAAGCAGGTACATCATAAATGAACTTAATTCAAATCAAGATAATGTTATTTTTCTGTTAGTCAAATTGCATCTGATCAAATGCAAGTGCCTAAACAAAATAAGAAAATATATTTATTAATACATGATTAGTCGAATATATGTTGAAATAATGATTAGGTAAAGATAATGAATACAGGTAAACCGAATGAGAACAATTACAGTATAACTGACCTCAATATAATCACTTATTAATCATCTGATGATAGTTACGAGTTGATTTGTCCTTTTTAAAGCCATTATTTTCTTGATATATCCACAGATATAAAAGATGTAGTGTAGGGTAAGAAACATTGCAGTGTTTAGTTGATTCTGTTAATTTGTGAGAAATAAGTAACGCAACATGCTTCTCGATCATTTCAAATCGAACTCAACTTTATTCAACATATTTTGCGCTTGTTTAACTGTTTGGTTGATCAAGCATTTGATCAACTTTATTAATCGACTTCGTAAACTTCCTTCTGGTCCATGGGGTCTACCCATTGTCGGTTATTTGCCATTCATCAAGAAACATGCGTATATTCAAATGACTGAACTGGCTAAAAAGTATGGACCAGTATTCAGCTTCAAATGTGGTCAGTGCGATGTGGTTGTGATCAATGAGGTGAAAGCCATTGAAGAAGCTTTCAAGAATGATCATTTATTGGCTCGTCCAAATACAACCTTTATTCCTGGATTCAAACGTGCTTCTTCATTGCTTGAAATGTCGGGTGAACCTTGGAAACAACAGAGACGAGTTGCTCTTACAATACTTCGTAATGTTGGTTTCGGGAAACTAACGCTCGAAGAAAAAGTGAAACAAGAGATTAATATGTTCATTGACTCTCTAAAATCGGCGAACGGTGCAGCAGTTGATTTCGGTGAGGTAATCAAACTGAGTGTAGCAAATAATATCTCAATACTTTTGTTTGGTCATGGCTTTGAATATACCGGTAGTGGTAATGTTTTGGTGAACAATTTTAATTGTAATTTTAAATTAACTTAACAATATTAACACAATTAATTTTCAATATTATGACCTTTAGCATAGTATATTTCACGAAGACGTCTAGGCCAAGATTGCATTGCACTTTGTATCATTGTTAAAGGGACTTTTTTGACCTCATCTCTAATAATCTTTTTTAAACCTGATAGCGTTGTTGCTTTTCGCTTAGCGACCTGACTTTTAAGGTAACCCCAAAGAAAAAAATCACAAGGGGCGGCATCAGGACTAGTTGGGGTATGCTCTTCGGGGGAAATGAACTGAATTTTTTTAGAGTTTAAAAAATCTAAGGTCACTTTTGCAGTGTGTGATGGCGCAGAGTCTTGGTGAAATATATAATCGTTTTCGGGGAAAAGTTTAGGGGCTAAATCATTTATAAATGGGGTCAAAATGGCACTAATATAATATTGAGCATTAATCTTTGCTCCTGGTTCCACAAAAATTGGTTCAGTCAATCCACGAGCAGACATACCGATCCAAACCATAACTCCTTTTTTGTGTCGATTTTCAGTTAAAGGTGAACAATCTCGACGGGTTTGATCACGTTCTATCCATTGTATTGGCCTCGTTTTGTTGGTATCATCAATGTAGAACCAGGCTTCATCGCTTGTTATAAATTTTTCCCATTGATTGCACTTTAACTTGGTATACAAAGGCCAAGATCGGCGCCGTCTTTTCTCAACGTTTTTAGCGGTCAAACGGTGATTTTTTGGCTTTTTGACCTTTTTCAAATCGATTTTTTTTCGAATAGCATATCTGATGACATCAATTGTTGTATCAAAGTGCTTTGCCATGTCAGAAAATGTTGGTGGATTGGATTTTTTCATCATTCTTTTCAATGACGCTAATTGCACCTTTGTTAGAGTTCCGAACGACTCACGACCAGTCTTGACATAAGAGTTCGATGATGAAGATGATCGGTTATTTTTGATGTTGGACAGATGAGCTTTCGATATCGATGTTCCTTCTTTTTTAAAAATACTTTGTATAACAGAAAATGAGTATCCAAGTTCTAAAAAAGATTTAATTCGACCAATGTCGTTATCGCTGAATTTTTGGGCTGGCATTTCACAAGTTCAAAAGTTATTCTAATTAACATAAAATTGACATAATATATTCCAAATTTAAGCTTACTTAGCAACTGTTGTCATATCAATAGAGCGGTAAAGGCGAAATGAAATTGTTCACTAAAACATTACCATTACCGGTACTGATCCGATCGCAAGTGAAATGTGTCGGAATATGAGACAAGTTATCAATAATATTGAATACTTCAGTAAATTTATGTTTATGCCTTCAATTAAATTTTTTGTTTTCCTGGCTGCCCAATTCAATTCTGAACTCAAAAAAGTGACCAGCAATCAGAAGGAACTAGAAGAAAAAATTACAGTTGAAGTCATCAAGCACAAGGAAAAGAAAGCAACTCATGAAATTGAAGATTATATCGATGGTTACTTGCAAGAAATGGATAAACAGAAAGATTCCAATACAAGTTTTAATATGGACACATTGCGGCGGAATACTGCTGACTTTTATGCAGCCGGTGCCGATACTACAACACTTGTACTGAATCATATGATGTTATACTTGATTACATATCCTGAATACCAACAAAAAATAAGAGAGGAAATTAAGCAAACTATTGGATTCGAACGTCAACCAGATTATGAAGACAGAACTTCAATGCCTTTCACAATGGCGTTCATCTATGAAACTCTAAGAATAGCAACAATCACTCCTCTTAATTTACACAGACGGTCTGCTCAAGATACGAAGGTAATGAACTACTTTATACCCAAAGATTCAATAGTTATTTTCAACTTTTGGGCTGTTCATCGTGATCCAAATCTATGGAATGATCCCCATCTATTCAAACCAGAGAGATTTCTCAATGATGATGGGACAAAAGCAGTTAAATCGCCAAATTTGATTCCATTTAGTGGAGGCAAAAGGGTCTGTCCAGGTGCAAATTTTGCCATGACTGAGCTTTTCCTTTACTTGGTTTCAATTTTGCAAAATTTTCAAGTTTCAGCTCCAAAAGGAGATAAAATATCTCATGAAGTAGTATATGCCTTCAATAGAATACTGAAAAAACCTTTAAAAGTTCATTTTCACATTTTGAGTCTTTAAAAAGGTCGAACTCACCAATTAATGTACTATAATGTGTTTTGCTTAATCACCAACTCAATTTGGACTCTTCAATTGTAAAAATCTTGTAGACTAAGTTTTTTCTTTCAATAAAATTTACTTTTCTGTCAACTGAACTCTACACCTGTGAAAGATTAACTAATTGCTTCTAAAATATCAAAATTTTATTTCATTTAGTAAAATTTATTGTTTACTAGATTATGGTGGTAGATGGAGCCTGCAAAAAACAAAGAACCGAGTACTCTATACATATTATATCACTTAAGACTCCTGGTTAGTTCATAATTACTATAATTAGTATAATCATTTCTTATCCTTATCCAGAAAAATGACATTGACTGTCATTAATTCATTGTCAAGATTTGTTCGTAAAAGCTTTTCTAGTGTTAATTGTTGATCATTTATTCACGCTTTGTGATTGAACAAGATTTAAGGACAAAAAATTGAAATAAACAATCAATCCTTCTATTAAGAGTATTGTTCAAGTGTAATATCTTTGGATATCTTTATCTAGTGGATCTGGTTGCTTTTCTGGTTATTTTGTTTACAATTTCAGTTATAATTCATTATTTATCATTGATAGTCCAAAAATGTTATTTAATTTGATTCTCTAAACAAAACAAAAGAAGCAACGACAACAATTATAAGTATACATAAGAATAATAATAATCATAATACTCTTTTCATAATTTCCAACTAGTTTTTGCTTTTTGATGACAATTTAATTGAATTGTTTCAATTAAATTACCATTCAACATCACTTAAGTTGTTAGTATTTTCTTAATTGTACTTTTTTCCCCTAATTATTGGCTTTTTGTTTTGTTATGTTGATATTTATATTTACATATATATTATAAATTGCATTCAGATTTAGTTCATTTTATGTTTTCATTAATTTTACAAGTCACTCTTGATGATCTATAGTCATTTATATTAATCGTTTTGTATCAATTAACCTCGATAAGTACGAAGGTGAGTTTTTAAATGTTCATATTATCTAGAAGAGAGATCCTGATCTGTATGATTCTGTGGAGAAAAGTCACTTTAGGTAATTAAAATTGACAAGCAATTGAGGATGAGATCGGAAGAGGTTTATAATTGAAGGAACTGGTCAATGATCATCGTCATAATCAAAAGTAAATAATAAATAATTATCTATGTAAACAGATGATGAGATGAAAATAATGATTACAATGATACTAGTGATGATATTTCTGACGAGGATGATGATAAAAATGGTAAAAGTGATGAAAAACAATAAAATATTAAGAGGTAAGTAACAAAGAGTTGGTAATTATGATACAATGTAAACCAAAATGGGATAATAAGGAATGATGAGACAACATTGTTGAGTTTTTTTTAGGAATCGGGTAAAAGAGAGAAAGGATTAACAAATAAGATTATAATAGCAATTAATATAATCAAAGTATAGTTATAAATAATAGTTATAAATATGAAATGAGGATAACAGGGAAAAACGAAAAAGGTTCATGTAAAAGAGTCAAAGCCGTTTGTGGCAATTGATTTGGTTGTTTTTGTTTGTTCGTGTTGATTGTTGTCAGTAATCAATCAATCAGTTTTGCATTTCAACCAATTATCTGATGAAATTGGAAAAGAATAGGCAGGGAAAAAACAACGCAACAGCTAAGATGATCGTATTTTAAATACAATTTACATAATGTTTTTCAAATAGAACATGTTTTTTTCTTGCAATCTTTTCCTTTTCCAAAGCTTTTTTTGAATTTCTCTTGTGGCTTTCAGAACTTTCCTTTAGATTCTTTGCTTTTCCCTTGATTCACTGAAAAAGGTGGTTCAGATGGCGATGATGATTAATCTTGACATTGGTTTCTTTGTATGGTTTTCATTGGATAATGATATCAAATTGTTCAAGCCAATTGTGCTTCCATTTGGTTGTAGCTTTTTTTCCTTGGCTCCAACTGAAGATGATTATCTTGGCGAGAATGATGATGATGAGTGAAAATATCGCTTAATTGTACGTGTTGAGAATTGTTGGTAAGAAAAGGATAGCAGAAGCTAATGGATAAAGGATTAAACTTGATTGCAATTGACAATGAATAAATTATAATAGCAATTGTCTTAACCTTGTAATATCACATTAAGCCTACCGATGAAAGATTAATACAAGGAGGGAAGAAAAGACAAAGAAATAATTGAGATTGACAATTAAAAGCAACAATAATGATTCTGTTTTTGTTTTCTCCTTACATATAAATATCAATAATTACTACAACTTTTAGCCTCATTTGTTAACAATGAATAAATCCACTAATTAACTCTGTATTTATATACAAAAAAGGACCAACAAATGTTACTTGCAACTCGAAATATCCATCTATTGAATATTAGCAGAGCTTTACAAAGTATTGATCGCTTTCAGTGTAATGCTTCCATAGATACAATGCATAATGCTTCAGAAATTCATGTAACTCTGTTTACGGTAATCATTATTATTGTTGTATATCATCAACAATTGGTGTCCAAAAACTTTCTTTATCATTAAAATGGACAAAAGAAGGGGAAAGGGAAAAAGTCAGCCAAAATGAAACGTTGAATCCAAAAGTAAAAAAATGTTGAGTGTGCGAAGTTTGAAACAGGTTGACATTCAGCTTTTGTTGCATGGATTACAGATGTTCCTGTTGAGGTTGGAGGCATCATTGGAACCATTGTGATTCTTGGAAAGCATCATCATCATAATCTCGATGAGTCCAATCAGAATTGATACCATTTCTTGTTTTCATACTTGTTCAACAATTGACGTGATAAATTTCGGAAACCTTCAGATTCATCCATCATTCGGGCTGTCTTTTCTTCCAATCTTTCAAGATTTTCACCTCTCTCCGTCAATCCCTGTGATGAAAGGAAATGAAACAAGAAAAAATATTAGTGATAAAAGAAAATAAACAGAACGATTATCATGATTATCATGATGGTTGAGGTATATCAAAGGTAAGGTAATAACAACAAGATAATCAATGAAAGTACAAAATAGAAAAAATATTATGACAGAAATTCAATTGTATGACTTTCTCTTGTTTAAGGTAAACATTTCACTTAGTTTTTTTTCATGTTTCTTGTAATTGAATTATATAATTGATGGTGTAACCAAGTTAAATCATCAATTACATTACTTTTGCCAATCATAATACGAGTGTATTTTATATTGGTCAAATCAAAATTTTATATCACCAAAGAGGAAAATCATTTATTTTGAACCAGAAAAAAATGTTACCAGAATCATTACTTCTGGTAAATCGGGTAATGTTGTAATGACAACTGCTTACATTGAAACATTTGATGAAAGTGAATAAAATTTTCATTTCAATTAAATATTAAATAGTTGATCAAGAAAGACAATTAAGATTAGTGATTGATGAACCTAAAAAATTTATTTTACCTCGGCTAGGCATTGAACTATTCAGCCATTTGCCAATAATGATAACTGTGAACATAAACTAATGATGTTGGAGAAGCCTGAAAATTATACATTAATATGACAATTTGATGGATTCTGGTTGTGAATTATCCTAAATGAAGCAAACCTGTTATCTACAAATCAATGAACCAGTATTCGTTTAACCACCAATTCAAGAATAATTAATTACCTCCAAGAAAAAAGGTAAAAAAATAAGGTTTATCCTTTAAGTGGACAATAAATCATGAGAAATTAAGTTTGACCGATAATTGTTATGATAAAGAGCAGAGAAAAGGCTAAATAAGTTCAACTTGAATCAAAAGTGAATTAGATGCAATCAATCAAGGAAAAATTTAATAAAGTTCAAAACTAAGTGGAAAAGTCTTGTAAACCTGGAAAACTGTAATTCACTGGTGACATGGTTTTAAATTTATCTGAATTATAGTTAGCAGAATAAAGCAACTTGACATCAACTTGAAAAATAGGTGAAAAGTTATCCTTTTAAGAGTAATTGTTGACCATATTGAACAAGAATTTGAGCAAATAAACGAGTTTCAACAAGAAAGATGCGTATTAAGACATGTTGAGGCAGAAAGAAGATAAAATATTGTGAGATTCAGACTTGAAATTGGCTATTTCAACAATTTTTCATGCTAACATCCACCTTTGAAATAAAGATCTTGAGAAACGGAATATTTTTTCCATGTTTATCTGGTTGAATTAGCTAAATATTGTTGTCCTGGCAAGAATGGGAAAAATAACATTTAATCAATTAACATTTTAACTTCGTAGCTCAAATTGTGCGAAACAATTCATTTTTGATCCTTTAAAGAGGATTTGCTTCAAATTTAGTGAAAAATTTTAGGATAAAATAGGAAATCAATAACTACAACAAAACTGATTCGGGATGTGAATCATGTATAAGGTGTAATCTAACCAAGAAAGGATGGACAGAGAGAGGGAAAAGGCGAAAGTAATTTGAATTGTAAAACATGTTAGGGAAGGACAAGTATCAAGAAAAAATTGAACGTCAATCCCAATTATACAGAAAATTGGTTTCCTTATTTACCAACATTTGCTCACTTTTTTGTTGAAACTTTTCATCTGAACCTTTTGTTGCAGTTGACTTGTCAGTTAATGTCTTCCCTTAAACCGTTTGTTAGTTTCAAAGGTGGAAAAGCATAAAAAAGATAAGAGACGATGACGAGGGATGAGGATGATGAGGAATAAAGTAAAATGAAAATAAAATATCAACACTATTGGAGAAGGAAGATGGAAGAAGAGAAGATAATCTCAAACGATGTGCTGAGCATTTTTGAACAACAAATTCTCTATTCCGTTAATAACTATTCTCCAGAGGAGAATTTTTCTTCTTATTTATCCTTGAATGCAGATCAAACTGTTGTCAAATAATACAACAAAAAAAGAGTTTAGGAAAAGGCTGGCAAGATGAAGGTTAAAGTAGAAAGTTGAAAGCTTAAATGATAATATAAGTTGCCATATATTACAATTCAACTTTGCATACAGCAAATCAGAGTTACACTTGTCTTTTGTTCATTTTTACATTCAAATAATTTCACCATCAATGAACAGAAACAAAAATTTTTTGCACTTTTTTGCTCCAAAATGTGAACAAATGTTTTGGAAATAAAAGAGGTAATCATGAAATAGTCGGAGCATTACTTTACAGTGATAAAATCTGGTTAACCTGGAGAGTCTGATAAGTTGGGTTCGAAGTGGTTCAAGTTTCCTGAAATAGCTGAACAGAATTATGTTTAATCTCTCAATCTAATCCACAATATAAGATGACAATGTAATTGTCAGTGTTAATTCAGCAAAGGAAAAGTTAATTTGTTGGCTTTCAAGATTTACCTGATTTGGTTGCATATTAAACTTGCCAGTTTCATGCATGTCAGTGGTGATATAATGTAGCAATGAAATGAGATACAATAATGATAATTATGATTACCATTATTATAATGCTAAATTATCAACATGTTAACCTTTCAAAAGAATTTGAAAGAGGAGAGAACAAAAAAATAAAAGATTCTGATGTTGATCATTACATTGGGATGATAATGATGATCGAGATGTGTTACTATTGGTTTTGGTTGTCACAAATGGGATGGTTTATATTATTTTGTCTGTCATCAAAAGTAATTACTATTAACCAAAATTGCAGATAATGTTTAGTCCTTTACTTTTTTAGTCATCAACATCAACAACAAGAGCATCAGCATCAACATCATTATCATTATCATTATCATTAACGTCAGCATATTCTTACTTTCGCCTGTTTACCAGAAATAATTGCTGTTTTAGGTGATAGCTAGTGTTAATCAATCACCCAATTTTCATTGGTAATGATGATGATGAAGAAGGAGTGAAACATAAAATGTCACTGAAAGATGATGGAAATTTGATATTTGATTTGAGAAGGTGAAATGAAAAGGAAGATAAAAAGGAAAATATCTAAGGAAAAAGTAAAAGAATAGAAATGAAAAAAGAGAAAATGAAAGAAAAATGATGAAGAAATGGGAGGTAAAAATGTGATGAGAAGAAATAGAATAGTCGAGAAGTGAAATTGAAGCTAAATGATATAAGTGACCTTTGAATAGCCAAGTAAGTGAATATAATTGAACAATATGATGGAAACTGAGATGTGTGGCAAGTTTTAACAGTTCAAAGCAAAATAGCATGTTAACATGTTCAATGTCCAAAAAACTGTTTGTACATCACATTGGTTATTTTTTCTTTACACAACATTAAGCTCAATGTTGAGTTTTCAGTAAGATAAGGGACAAAAAATGGGTTAAAATACATAATAATAATAATAAAAACATGGAATAACCAAACAACAAAGGCTAACGATAACGACATAGTTTCAACTTGGTTTTGTCTTTCACTTCTGTCCTAACACAAAATACATTGTATTATCATTTCCGAGGCAATTTGAGATAAAATTTTCAACAACCATTTGAAATCACGAGGACCATAAAAAAGTGGACACAAGATGATTACAGTCGAATGCACCTTTCGATTAAACATCGATTATTATGCTACAAAAGATTTCACTTAAATTAACTCTTAATTTTTGACTCTTGTTAAAACTTTTTTTTCTCTAAAGAAATGTAGAGTGTAAATCTGTGAAAATTACCAATGCATGATAATATTCAGCTTCATAAGTGTTGTTTATGCAGTGAAAGTAGTCAAGGAGGAGAAATGAATCAAGAAAATTTGACCAACACATATTATACACACAAAGAGGTATAAAAACACGAAATTGAGCAAACATAATGAATAGGATAAATTGCTAACCATTCTTGCTTTAGCTAATTCAGCAGCAAGTGAACCAGATTGTAATTTTGCATGATCCAAAGCAGATTGAGAGCCAGGAATATGTTTGGCAACCACTTTAGAGCCTTTACCAGATTGAGCTTCACCAACTTTCAGGGAGAGAAAAGGAAAAAGAGAGAAATTATAAGACAGAGAAATGATGTAATTAATTTTGAAATGACCTTTGTAACCAGAACTTTAATCAATGTATTGACAATGATTAATAGTATTGGTGTAATAAAAAGCACCATAATGATGAATTAAGGGTAACATTAACAATAAAAAATGATTAAATATAATAATTACATAATTCTTCTCGATCTAGAATACTTGGTCCACCACTGAATAGACCTTTGAAAAATGATTGTTTAGGTGGTTCAGGCATCTCTTTGAAAACATAAAGGTTACCAAGCATATCTGGAATAATATCTTTCAAGGAGGATGCAATGGTAAACTTTTGAATCTCCGAAGGTGAGGTTAAATACATTCCATGTCCATTGGTACTAAATGAAATTGTTCTTGCAATTCTGTAAGGTAAAAAGAGTAAGAAAAAAAGAAATAAAATTGAAAATCAATCATTGAAAAGGTGTTATTGAAAAATTTTCTCGATTGAGAGCACCTTTGGAGCTTTCAGGGTAAGTTCAAAAGAAATTGATGATTTATATAGTTACCTAACATTAACAGAAGGAAAATCTATATCAATTAACTGCTTGAGACTAGGAAGGCTGTAAACAACAATATTTCCGGTAGCAAGGTATGTTACCAAACACATGCTGTTTCCATTTTCTGTGATGAGAAAAATTGATAAAAAAAGGTTAAATTATTAAGTGGCAAAAGAGAAGAAAGAAAATTTCAAGCAATTTTAAATTCCATTGCCTGAAATTTTTTGAAAAGTATTTGCTAATGTACTATGTACCTGAAAACTTCATTTGAATAACATCTGCCCGAATAGTGAATGAGGTTTCCGAAAGCTCTGCTTTGGCAATGTACACTTGACTTGGTAGACTAATGGTTCGCGCTTGCTTCTCGGATACTATTACTACAAATTGTGAATCTTTCATGTCAGTTGAAGATGATGTGGGCGACACTTTACTACGACTACTGTTGAAATTTCCAGCACCTGAACTAGAAGAACGTGATATAGTCAAGGAACCAGATCGTTTATCTTCAAGTCCAGAGCTGGTCATTGCAGAAGCCGCATTAGAAGCATTACCTATACCGCTAGAGTTTCCTTTACTACCGGTTGGAGTGGCTGTTTTGGAATCCTTAGAGTGCTCGGCTAGACCTGCAATAGTTCCAGAATAATCTAAAAATGATATACACAAAATTGATCCCTTGAGTCTGAAGACATTGCCTAAAAGAAAGATGGAGTGAAGAAAGAAAACAGATTAGTTAAATTAGCAAAGTTAACATCGGAACTGATGAATAAAAAATGAGGAAAAAACATAGAAATTCAGACAGAAAAGAAAATTTCTTACCACTGGAAACAGCAAGGACTGATTGTAAGCACAAAACACGATTATCATTGGTCTCAGGAAGAGTAATAGTTACAGATAAAGCTGATCCTTGACTGGTTCCAACCCATAAACATGGTCCATATGATGATTCTAAACATAGCCAAACAAAATTAAATTAATATTATATAATTAATGACAAACTCAAGTCACAAAATTCAAAATAAAATGAAAATTAACAAAATGTAAAAACACGTTAATCTTTTTACCGCCATCTTTGCACAATAAAAAGGGGTTAAGCTACTTCCCCTAATCTAAAAAAATTAATCTCTAGTTAATCTTTTCAATCGTAAGATGGCGACAATAAAAAACAACATCAACAACAAAATTGAATCTAAGTTTCAAACATCGCACAATTAGTCTAATTAAATTGCCTAATGAAAGGTTCAACTAAAAGATGAACCAAATTAAATTAAAAAACATCAAAAGAACAATTAAGATGCTTAATAATAAGCAAATGAATATCTAAACTGATTGTCAAAGCAAAATAAAGTAACGATTTTAATGAAATGTAAATGAATAAAGAGATTGATTGAGAAACCTGAGAAGTGAAAAATGAATTGAGATGAAACTTATTACTAATAAAAAATTGAGTTTTGTGAACCTTCTGAATATCTAATTACTTGATTAAGTTGAAGGTAATGATGAAATGTAAATTAAAAGATGAATAAAAAAGGAATCAGTGATTGATGGTTGAGTGTAAGTGGAAACAAATTAGAAGCAGAATCAACAAAATAAAACCAATAACGGATCAATAAATTGATGAATCAAGTTAAACAGTGTACAATCAAGATTGATCAATTGTTATCAATTTTCTTGTTGAATTACTACAAGATAATGAAGGTTAAAGGAAAAGCACGAAGATGGTTAACACAGTTATAACTGTTATTAATGAACTGATTCGGAAACCAAGTTATTCAATGAGTTGGTTGGTTAACAATTTGCTTTGGTTAACTAACAAAACTTACCTGATTTAGTTGTATACGATTCAGCAAATGTTAGGCACTGTATGGGTTCACTGGAAATGTTATCCAAGCTTGAGACACTTGAACTTCTTGAGCGGGAAAAAGAGTTATCAATTTTATCTACAAGAAAAGAAACAGTCGAAAAAAGAATATTAGTTTCAAAAGTTATCCCATTAATAGTCAAATGAACAAACAGAAATAGTCAACAATGAATCGTCAAGAAAATTTTCACTAAAACTTGATATTAATATTCGGATGAAAATGAGTTATCAACAGGGAGTTCAACCGACAATGATACAAGTTTTTGCCTTTTTTGTCACATTTTCTTATTCGTTTTTTAGATATTGAATGTTTTTCATTTAATTTCAACTTCAATCAGAATACTTGAGAAATTTATTTGAATTGTCTTTAATTTTAGATTCATATTTGAATTTATTTCTGTGACTAGTTTTGATCAACGAAAATAAGAAGCAAAAAGTTGGTTTTATCAATTGATGAATTGTTATTGAAATTGCATTGCGTTCAGAGATTGATGGGACCATTTTGTCTAGTTAATGATAAAGGTCAAGAGTTAAGTAGATAAGAAAAAGGTAACCAAAAGTTGGATTAACAGGTATTTAATGGTTGGATAACATGATAGTTGCAGGGAGTTGAAGTTATTAATTGCAACTAAAGGTTGAAACGAGAAAAAAAGCAAGGTTAAAAGGGTCAAGATTAATACTTGAGCGAAATTGGAAAAGCATGTAATCGAGGTTTATAATGGTTAATTATAACTGTAATGTGAGTCGAGTCATTGAATGTTGTCAAGAGATTGACCATTAAAATGAGATTAATAATAGTGATTATTGATATCAATTATGAATTGATTGTGATTTGCATAATAATAATGTTAAGTTAATCAAAATTGACAAGAAACAAGTGAATATCAATAAAACAACTGTAATAATCGATTGAAGCAAAAAAAACTAACAATCCAAAGTGAACATTGAAACACAAGTAAACCGATTAAATCAATGAGTCCGAATTGAATGTTTACCCAAATAAGGGAAAAGAAGCTGAAGAAGAAACTGAACAATTGATTAAATAAAATTAGATTGAGCATGATAACTCAAATTGTAGACTCAATGTTTTCATTTAGTCTTTTTTTGTTCTCTTTTCACTTTTTCCTTGCCTTTTTATCATTACGTAAATAAAAGGTTTTTGATCGATCGTAATAGTTGAACGAGAGAGAAAAGTTTCTCATGAAAAATCATGATAATCATGTTATTACATGGAAAGATGCGGAAAGAAGAAGAAGAAGGAAAATGTTCAACAATAGTTACTAATCTGTTACCAAAGAGCAACATTGGATCAATAGTGAAAATGCCTTTAAGTGATGACAGACGAAAGGTAAACAGAGGCAACAAAAATGAATGGTCCAGAATGTTCATGCTCAGGTATGAATATTCATTGAATGTGGAGAGGAGAAATAGTTTCAACTTCCGAACAAGAGAATGAAAAGGAGACTGAAATATGAAAGCATTCAACATGAGTAATGATAATAGTTGTAACAGCAAAAGTTCATCATTACATGATATCAGAATTCAATTAACTCTTGCATTTGGAATGGTGAAGAAGAAGAAGAAGAAAAATGAAAACTTTTAGATAATTTTGTCAACAATAACATTGTCAAAGTTGGAAAGTTTGAGTTTCCTTTTTTCGTCCTCTTCATCAGTTTACAAGGTTCAATAAGGTTTCTCATGTTTTCCATCAATGAACATTTTCAAGATTCTGAAGGGAAAAGAAACGAACATGAAATCAACCATTAATAAATATTCTTCAATGAATTTTGCTCCATTTTTCCAAAGGTTATCATTCAGCATAACTATTGACATTTATCTTCATTCAGATGTTTCAGAAAAAAACTCCAAAATCTAAATTTATGATTAAACTTATTCTCATTGACCTTTTTTGAAATTGAAATTTCCAAATTTTGCTACTAATTATCAATTCGAAGGAATAATGTCCTTGATTGAAATTTTTCCTTCCATTGCTTCGTTTCTCACGTAAAATTCATTTTCGAAAAATTCCAAGTTTCATCTTTTCCATTGAATTGATGAATTGCGATTAATTTCGTCAACTTTTTTCTCTCTGTTTTTTCGAAATCGATGAGATTTTTGTTTTTTGCCTGAGGAACAAAAGGAATGATAAACCAATTAAATGAAGTAAAAATTTTCTTTGGTTTCATCACTTCATGTGCTTTATAGCTTTGGATTGATTCTGTTTGCAAACAGAAACATTTAAGCTAATATTGATCAGATGAAAGATTCAATTGAAAGATTAAAAAATATCAACTTCTATTGTTGGGAAAAGTTGCCGATTAAAATCGTGAATCTGTTGAAGCTAAACGATTACGAGTTTAATTGGTTTGAAAATTAAAAATGAATGAAACTTGAATAAGTGTTCTAATTAGATGAATGAATGAATTTTGCAAAACGTAGCTTGTTAATGAGTTTAGTGTTCACCTGAAGTTTACTTTTCAATAAGTGAAGCAAACATTTGTATTTGAAATGGTTTTGGCTGATTAATGCAAATAGAAGAGGGAAAAATGGAAAGGTAAACAATCAGAGAATGCAAATAATTAAACAGAATAATAGTTTTACTCAATTAGTTGATTGTAATAACAATTGTTTGGGTAAAAAGGTTTCAATTATTCGATGGATAAACAGTAAAGGTTGGAGGTAAAAAAAGCCGAAAAAATGTTGATATCAAGTTTGAGGTTTTACTTTTGAGAGGCAAAATAATTAATATTATGATTATTTGGTTGTTTTTGCTTGAAAAGATGCAAAAGTGAAACCAGCAAAAGGTTTCAACAAGTTTTCATGAACAGTAAAAGTTGAGAAGCAATTTAAATGACAAAAGTCCATTTTTTGATCGACTTGAAAAGTCGAGAATAAATTAGCATCTATTAGAAGATCAAGTAATCGATAATTTTTTGAATCACTTTGAATGGTTGAAAAGGCATTAAAAATGAAACTAATGAGATTCAAAATGAGCAAAATTTTGTGATTGATATTCACAATGTTCAACTTTAAAATTTAATTTAATAAATCAAAATAATGATCAAATTGAATAATTAGAAAGTTTATTGAAATGGAAATTTTGTTTTTCACTTTAATCAAATAATGATTTTCCCATTTCCAATGATAATTGGTTAAAATGAATTCAATTTCAACGAATTTGATAAACATAAGATGCATGATGCTGATCACGATCTAGTCGTAAATCCAAGTGAAGATGAAAAATTGAATCAAACTGAAACTTTTTATTCCAAATTTGGATTTGAAGAAAACTCAAAATTACGATTTCTTTTTGCTCCAAATCGATTTCAATCTCAACTTACGATGAAATTTCTGAATCACAATTTCGACTTGAATCGAGGTTCACTCAGTATCATGTTCAGTCATTTAAAGTATTAAAGAAGACTAAGATTTTAAACATGAATCACTAATGGAACCATTAACATTGATTTTTGGCCAACCTCACTTTGTTGACTTGTGATAAACAAGAAGAAAAGATTATCATGAAAAAATCTCCACCCTGAATTCATTCCTTAGATAAATATTTCATCGAATGCGATACAAAAATTAAAGAAAAGTTCCATCAAAGTTTGACATTTCTGTCAAAGTCTCGATTCTGTCTTTAATACAAAATATCAATTCAATGTTTTAAATATCATCTTGAGAATGATTTTAATATGGAAAATGTTTCTAATTATTCTTGCTATCATTGAGTTCTGAAGGAAACAATTATCATTTAGTTGCTTCAAATTGTTCAGTAATGAATAAAGTTGACATTGTAAGTGTTTTTTTGCATGAAAACTTGGCGTAATGAAACTGATTATCATTTGAATGTTTTTTTTTGTTTTCAAATGTAATTATTAAAGTAAATATAAATTACATTCCAACAGTTATTTAAATGATACTTTCATCGAATTCAACTTTTCTCATTTGAATAATTATGATTATTTTGTACGTTAATTGTTAATGATAATTTTTCATGTGATAAATGGAGAAAATTGTTCACAATTAAGAGTGAAAAAGGTGGATCATTAAGGTTCAATAATTGATTCTCTTGTTGAAGATTTACTGCAAAACTGGTCGACACTTGATAAGCTGAATGCAATTTACTAATTATCTGGTGAAAATTAAATCTAAATGTTGTTGCCGAAACATTTTTTGAAACTTGAATCTTGATTAGAACCAGTTTTTGTTCAGTCTTTTATGGTAACAGAATAAAATTGTTAACAAATTTGCTCAGCTATCATTAGTAAAACTTGGAAATGAGTTTGGGAGTGAACAAGAATAATCAGTAAATTTCAATTTTGGGAGTGAAAATGGATATTAGCTAACAATGAGAAATGAAAGTTAATATGCTTGTTTCATGTTTCATCGAATCAAGTGAAGAGAAGAGTAATCAAAAGAGTAAATTAACTTTGCAATTAATATTGAAAGGTAGAGAAGAGCACTGGAGGAGGGAAGAAAATTAACTGGAGAAATTCATATTTGCATGTAAGGATATTTCTAAACAAAAATTTAGAGATTTTTGCCAGAATCTTTTACCCATGAGATGACAGAATCGATAAAAGTATTCAAAGACAATATCAAAATAAACAACAATTGTCTCATGAACAATTTGTAATCAGATTATCTGAAAGAACCAACAAGTATTTTCATCTTTTTCAGTCCAAAGAAAAGGAATTCTAAACTCCATTTGGAAACGTTGGGATTGATTCAAACGAATTTACTTTCAAATAGAAAATTTCATGAAATTCAAAAGTATTGTTGCAGAGATGAATGTAATTGATAAGAGATTTTGCTAAAATAAAAGTAATTTTGCATTATATTTTGACTGTTTAATGAAAAGTAAATGTTTAATGCCATCAATGTTGTCGAAGTATTTATCGTCTCATGAGCAGAGAGAAACTTTTAATTGCTAGTTTTGTTCTGAGTCTCAATGAATTTAATTCAATTATTGGCTGATAATAAATTTTTATGATTTACTTTGTTTTACTTTCTTAAAACATCTTTGAATATAAAATGAATTTCAATCTTTCGTTCAAAATTTGCTTTGAAAACTGAGTCACGAACGTTTAGTTTTGTGACTTATATTTTGTATTGAATTTGCATTAATTCTGGAATGATTGATAGAAATTCAATAGAATCGGTTGAAATGAGATTTTAAGATTATCCTGGAAACTGGGATTGATTTAGAAAGTTTAACGATAAGATGAAGGGTTTTAACCATTTGACTACTGTTTTCGTTTGTTGATTAATATATAAAAAACATATTTCAAAGTGAATCAGATGAGTGAATAAATGAATTTCTTTACATATTATAGTTGATGAGATGTCGTTGGCAAAAGTGAGGAGGATGATGAAGATGATTATGACCATAATGGTAATGAGTAAAGTTATGATGGCAAGTGAAAGATTGAAGAGATACTAAAGGAAGATGATTGTGATTTGAGACGCAGAGAAGGACATTGAAGTTGATAAATGTACTGTCAAACAAACTGCATTTATGTTTTTTTACTCTTCACTCCATGTACAAGTTCATTTTGATTGATGATGCTCATAGTATCGAATTGATGATCCATCGAGAATTGGATGATGGTTTTACAACACACAGCGATCCTTTCCTATCAGACGTTTATTCATACCATTTATGGACGAAAACCAAAGCAGCGAGCAAAAAAAGAGTAACACATAAATCTGCTAACAAACCTGATGATTTGAGATGTGAGAGTAAACAGCCAACAAAATGTGAATAGATAATAGACTTTCTCTTCTTTCACCTTTTTTTTCTCATTCAGATTTCAACCCACATGATAATATCATCATCTTCATGGGATCCCCTTTGGGTCAAAATTGGATGGAAATGAGGAAAAGATGAAAAGTTGAAAAGCCTTTTCTTTAAATCAAAATTCACATTTCCGATTATACATTGACCTCAAAATGTTCATTTTTCATTTTTCCAACAAAGAATCTGAACCTTGGAATGAACTTTTTTTTCATTAGAACTTGATTTTTCATTCAAGTTGAAATGAAACAATATGATTAATAATTTCAACTCCAAGTGTGAGAACCTTTCTAATTCGATTTTTAATGAAATCTTTTGACTCTTTAATATTAAATTGTCTATCAACTGTCATTACTGTTTTTTATCATTATCATGATCTGCTGAGTTGAGATTGAAAAGAATGAGAAAAGGAATTGAAATGTTCAGAGTCATGGAAGTTGATTCATTACGTTTTCCAAACAGATTTGAATAATATTTTGGAAAAGAAAAAAATTTCATTTTCAGTGAAAAACATTTGAAATATTACAATATTGTAAGGATAATAATAGTTAAATCATTAAGTGAAGAAAAAAGGAAGCAAAAAAGGCTTAAGATTCTGAGTCGAGATAGTTTTTTTCTCATTCCTGGGTTGATCCAAAGTTAAATGTAAAAAAACTTGGAAGCAATAAATGCTGAGAAAACATGAAAGAGAATAAATTTTGAATCAATTGTGCATTTTCAATTGAACTGAGCCGAGAATGGTTTCAGATTAATTTGAAAAGGAAATTACAGAAAATTTGAAAAGTTGGATTTTTGTTTTCTTTTTTTCTCTCAGCGGAAAAAAAGTGAATCGGTAAAATTGCTTTGAACAATAGATGAAGTGAAAAATTTCAAGGGATAAAAGTTGAGAGGAGAAACAATGAGTTATATTGATGATGATCAAGTGAGATGTGACCATTGGCAGAGAAAATGATTATTGTGGTCAGTTTGGAAGATGAAAGATGATAGAGATGATTAGAGGAGGAAAAAGCAATTGACAAAAAGACCATTAAAAAGAAATTGAAGAAAGAGATTTTTGGGTGAAAAATGATGACTTGAGTCCAAGTGGAAAATGCTGGAATCACTTGGAGTGATCGATGGCAAAGTGTTGATAATCATTGAGATTTTATCATTATCATCTTGAGATGAATATCAGATAACTTCATCATGATTATCCCTCAATTAGAACACAATTTGAAACCTAATTATTTTCGATAATGAAAATGCAATTCAATAAACTGATCAATTTCTTGATCAAGTTGATTGAAGAAACCTTAAATTGTATCTAAATTTGTAAATTTCATCGTTCATATAATTCCGTAATCAGTTTTGGCAAATTGCAGGATTGCTTTGAAACTGTTTTCTGATGGAATATGATTTCGTTTGAATGGTTATCATGAAAAGGTAGATTTAATAAATGAAGTTTGGAATGGAATATTGGAGGAAAAATTGGCAATTAGATAATTAACTATCACATTAATTAGGAATCATTAATCTTGTAATCAAAGTTGATTGCTTTTTTTCCTAATCATGATAATCATTTTATTCAAGAGGCGTTAGAACAGTTGTTGTTGAGTTTCTCATGAATTTGCTCCATGAAAAGAAAAGATGATCAACTGGATTCATCATTTACTTTTTTTTCATCATCTTTTTACTTCTTCCCAATCAACAGCATTAGATTAATCAAAATGAGAGTAAAATAATGAAAGATTATTAGTTATCTGGGAAGGAAAAGGTTTAATATGGTGAAGACTGAAAATGATTATCAAAGAACACAACTTTTTTTCAGTTATAACAAGATAATGCCCTGAAGCTGGTTCATAGGGTTAAAGATTGTGACTCTGATTGGGAGTGAAATTTGTTGAAAATAAGTTGATCTTAAGGTAAATGATGGTAAAGATAAATATTGGAACAGAATATTCATATTTTTCATCTTTGCCATTTGCTGATAAGTTTTCGTTCAAATTTGAACAATGAGTTAATTGAAGAGAAAGAAATAAATGATGAAAAATGATTGTCGATTGAAAATGAAGTTGAACCAAAAATAAATGTCACAAAGTAAACGGAACGAGTTTCATTGAAATTTATATCAAATATATAATAAAAAGTGATAATATTTACTCTCATTTAGAGTATTGATAGATATCAGGTGAGAATGAAAAGTTGAACAAAAAGAGAGGAAACTCGAAAAGTCAATAATAAAGTGGAAAAGAAGATTTTTTCACTTTATTTTACTTTTCAACTTTTCTTTTTATCTAACAAAAACAGCTTCGAATTGAGATAAATTGTTATTACCAGCCTTCTAACAAAGTTGAAAAATTATATTCACATGTACCTTGAAACTATCAATTCTGGTATGAATCAGTCAACCATCAGCAAATAAACTTCTTCAGATAACCTTCAAACTCTTCATCCAAACACCGAAAGCATCAGAAAAGAAAAATCGTTGGAATCGAAGTTGCGAATCAACGAAATGTGCAACTTGCAAATCACTTGTTAACACAATTAAAGCCATTTGTTTCGTTTGAATGTAAATGACAATTTTGACTATTGTTTAACAAGTTGAAATTCAGCTCATAATCAATAGACAATGAAGAAAGGTAAAAAAAATCAATATTCTGGTTGCAATGCGGATCGATTGATGAAAATGATGAAAATCCTTATTCTCTAGATTAGACCAATTGAGAGTATAATTACAATTACAATGATCAAGTTGTGATTAATATTCTCATTTTGTCCAAACTCTTGATTCTCCTTCAAATCAAAACTCATTAGGAAATGAAACATTTGGGTGATTAGTTGATTGAAAGGAAATATCGTGATATTATTTGTGCCCAATGAACCCTGAAATGAATGATAAAATGAAAGGCAATAAACGAGGGTAAAATTGAAAAAAAGGAGCAAGAAAATGAGATAGAGAATAATATATAAATTCAATTTACAATTGCGTATTTCGTTCAAGAGTCCTTCAGGTCAGAATAAGAGAGAAGCAAGAAAGAGCTGAAAGAGGTAAACATGAGACAGAATGAAGAAGCTGTTCAGAGAATGTTCAACATTTTGTGGGTCAAGACGATTTATTGGAAGGTAATATTAAAAGATGTGTATCACGGTAAGTCAACCACATTTCATGGTCCAAAGAGTCTCAATTGCTTTTCCTAACTTGCAACTCTTAAGACTTGTCAAATTTTATAACAGATATACTCAAAGGTATACGCAGAGAGACATAGAGATTATCTCAAGTTGACTGAATGAAAGTTGAAAGGAAAATGTTGTGTATATATTTTAACAATATTATCATTATTAATAATAGAATAATCATGTTTATCGATCGATAAAGTGGCTGCTGTTGACTCCATGATATGGATCAATTGATCAATAAATGATGAAAAACCTCTGTGTACTCATCATGATCAATTAAAATGACATTCATGATTACACATTTTAGCAGCTTTCTACTGATTCGCTTGACAATTTTGTTTTTCAATTTGACTTTTTCAGAGCTTCGTTTATTTACGCTTCATTTGCTTTCATCAAATCATTCATCATTAGTTTGGTCAATGTTTAGTTGATCAAGTTTACACTTATACCGATTCCTGTCTTTTCAAATGCAAACAAGTCTCACAATTAAACTAATTAAAAGGGAAACCAAGTTTGTTGCTCGTTTAATCAGTCAAATGTAATTTACAGTTTACTTTCAACATCTTTCAGGAATAATGACGATTTTGGCAGAAAGAACAATAACGAAATGGTCGCTATGAGAACAGTTGAATTTAAATTCAAATGATTCGACGAAATGTTCAATGGTGAGAAAAGAGATTAATCTCGGCAGATTCATTCAAGTTGTAATGAAAAAGCGCAAGTGATCGAACAGGGAAAACCTTTTGAAATGATTTTGTGCAATAAAACGAAATGAAATCTGTAGACGTTTAAAGATATTTTTGATTGTAATGTTAGACTTAACGAAATTGAAATAAATAATCAAAAGTTTTACCTTTCATTATTTTATTGTTCAAGTTTCAAAGGGAAAATAAAATATCAATAAAACATTGTTAAAGTAATGATCTCATAAGAAAAGGTTAAAATAAAGGAAAACAATGACCTGAAGAAATGAAATTTCCCAAGTCGACTGGACTTGAAAAGCTGGAAATTATCGAAACTCTGGAAGTCAATTTTTCTTTCATGATAATTCCTTGATATTTATACGTCTTTATTTGATGGAAGAGAATTGAGTTGGGAATTGAAATGCTATGAGTTGAGTTATTATTTTTTTACTGAAAGGAATGAATGTATTTCCATTTGGTTCATGATATTGATCAACAAAAGCCCATGGAAAATGAACTTTTAATAATTGATTGGGTAAAAAGTTTTTATGCTCAACATGATAGTTCTGGCAAAGTCAACTTTACGCAAACAAGTTGCTCAATTATTGAGTAAATAACTTGTGCTTTACATGCAAATATTGTTTGAATAATAAACTTTAAATGCTAACAAAGTCTGAGACTTTGGAAATCATTTAATTGCAAATTGTTGAAAGTGTGACACAAAATGGTTCATTTTGATAAAAGTTTAAATTCCCAGTTGTTCAATCATTTGTTTTCCATGCAAAGCAGAATTAAATTGTAAACAAAAATTAGACTAATAAATTGGCAAACAGTTAATTAAATTCATGTTAAGTAGACTTTCCAATAATCACGGAATTAGTTTGAATTATTTAAGGTTGAGCAACTATAAGTTTAAACATAAATTGGAATTAAATCTGAAGCAAAATGAATTGACATGAAGGATGCAATGAAGCTGCTATTGAATATCCAATGCAAATTTGTCTTAATGTGGCTTCCTTGAGGCAGCTAAAAATGTGAATAAAGAATTAACTTGAAATGAGTTCAATTTAGTCGAATATGGAATTCTGATTCAGAGCATTCAGTGTTTCAGGACTGTCTATTGAATAGCTGAGGAATCCATGATCGTCAACGAATTCGAATGCAATCGATTCTAATTTAAAGAACCATCATTGACATTGAATCTGATTCTCTTGTCGAAAGCTCATACTTTATACTTTTATGATTCGATTGGAAAAATCGATGAGTCAAAATGAACAGAAGGACGGAAGTTGGAGACTAGCATAAAGATTCTGTTCTCTAACAATTCTTATGATTTTCGAAGCAATCCAATCAAACACATAACTCATGATGATGAGTTTCATTTTTCATTAAAGAAGCTTTCCAAACCAATCAAGACTGAGAAGCAAAAATGAGGTATTGACTTGAGATGAGCTTGCCACTGATTCCAATCGTTTCGTTCAACTTATGGGAAATTTTCTTGAATCATGTTACAATCGCTAGATATAATCTAATTAAAGAAAATAAAAAAACTTTTTCTTTAAATAACTCAGCGCTTGAAGCATTATTTAATAACTTTTAGTTACATTAGTTGAAATAAAAATATCTTTTCCTTTGAATTTTGCAGTTTAATTAACACAAGTTTCAAAATTTCCTCTTTTTATCACTTTAAAATCCTAATTATAATTATATTTTCATATTTATCAACTGGGAATGACTGGGAGTAATGAACACGAGACTGATAATGCAAAGATATTATCAAGATGAAAGGTACAAAAGTTGAAAGTATTATAGTTTGAATAGCATGGAAATTTGATAAACCATAAAATGTGACTAAAGTCGACTATAAATATTGATAAATGATAATAAATTTTTAATAATAGTTATCAATAATTTGCTTGTGACGTCAAAAGATTCAAGATGAAACTGAGCTTGAGTGTGAGTGTTGCGAAACAACATCTTCAAATGATTTTCTATTATCGTCGAGTTTGATTAACTCATTATAAACATTGGAATAATGGTTGCAAGAATTTTCATTGTTTACACTGAAACTACAATTAACTGTAAAAAGATAACAGAACTGTTAATGATAATGATGATTATAAGGTAAACTAAGAAAAGAGGTCAACAGACAATGGTTTAGGATGCGTTGAATGCCCACAGCAATTATCCTACAAAATCCATCAACAACTTGAGTAAAGAATGAAATGAATAGAAACAAAGGGAACATTCTCATCATGCTCATTCTCATTCCTATCATCATCTTTCCATTGTTCAATAGTTGTAAAATGATGAGCAAACAGGATTGAGGCAAAACGAAACGAAAGAAAAGATTGTCCAAAGAAAAACAAATAGTTCTGAATGCGAAATGATATCAAACAGAATCTGTGTGTGTTCCAGATGATTATCATGGACAACATTGAACCCAAATGAAACAATATTTATCTGCAGATAAGCGGAAATTGATTGATTTCTCGAACACACAGAATCCAAGAAAATGATCAACAAAAGGTTTTCCAACTAAACTCGGCTAAAGTGTTACAACATCTTTACACAGAATGGCAAATTAACCATTCATGCTTTATGTGATTATGTTTGGACGATAAAAAAAGTCTAATGGAAGGAATAGGTTAACGGAATGAACAATGTTTATGTACATGATGAAGGGAATATCATCATGATTTCGTTGAATTCAATGGATCCAATGGATCACGTCGCCATCATATTGCTCTACTTTTCCTGTTTGCAGACAGAAAAAGTAGATAAAAATCTGGTAATCATCGTCAGTTATAGTAGTTAACCTTGTCTCTCAGCTTTACTTTACTCTGGTTGTGCGTTTTAAAATGTACGTAAACCTATCAATTGAAGTAATCACATAATTGACTTGGAATGCGAAGAGAAAAAGAGATTAAATTTCAACAATTAACTTAATTGATGGCTTTTATTTCAAAGTTGATTAAAATTTGGCTTGACATGATTTAGCAATGAAAGGCAAAAATGATAACTGTTTGACAAAAGTGACTTTTGTGAACGATTGAAAAGTGTTTCAATTATTTGATGTTTGATGAGAAAAGGAAATTGAACGAACAAAAGTTGCCACAGATTTTGATGTTAAGTATTGAAAGTAAACTCTAGCCATTTAACTGGGAGTGAATTTAACGTTATCATTGTTATTGTACTATCTAAAGGATACCTTATAAGCGTATCATTAACGTTCAAGAGTCTTGAATGCTGCCAAAAGGTCAACTTGAGGTCGACAAATATTCAAAGGATTGCATCCATTAAGGTGGATAAATAGTGATATTTGTAGCCAAATTTTGGAGTAACATGAAATTATCAACACAAAAGCAAGCTCGATTGTCATGCAATCAAATGATACTTTAGGAACAATTTTTGACTCTCTTGTCACATTATTATAAGACTGTAATCATTATTGTAAAGTATTATTAAATCTTATCATGAAACCATTAGTTTGTGTCATTAAAATTGTTCAATTTAACAAATTGAATTGGAGTGGCGAGAAGAATGCGAAAAATTGATATTCATCTGATCAAAAGGGTTTCCACATGCAAATGGAGCCAATTAGGTGACAATTTTAATTGTCCAACATTGAACTGTCAAGATTAAATGGATAAGAAGGTGATTATATCGTGAAATGGAAAAGGGTTCAAATTATGTTTGTTTTCGTTGAATGTAATCCAAGGCTTTGACATGAAGACAAACAGAGTTGATTTAATCATGAAAATATCTTTTTAATCAGTGCAAAGACAGAACAAATCATTATTTCTATTCCGATATTTATTTCTTTTCATTGCTTTTATAAGTCATTATTTTTTCTCGACATTATCTAATCTTCCTTCTTCGTCTTCTTCTACAAATGATTCAGTCTTTGTTCATCTTTCTTCTTCATGACTCTTCTCCAGTTTTCATGATAATCCAATGTTCAACAGAAAGGACCAAATGAAAAGGGAAGAAAAATCAATCGTGTATTTTTTTACTCTAATTGTTGTACCTTTTAGACAAGATGGAAAGCAATAAATGAGTCTAGAGATGAAACTGAAGCCAACCAGAATTGAATGGTTGTAAGAAATGAATGAAAAGTTGAACCTAAATATCTATTATTAAAGGAAAATATGACAAATTGTTGGAGTTGGAAGACAAAATAAGTGACACTTTCAATGAAAAGGTTGAAACACGCAAAGAGCAAGTTTGATAATCAAGCTAATAGTTTAATTTAATATAAACTAGTTTTTATTCATTGTCAATTTGACTTTGAATGGGCCAACCATTGTTTAAAAATGCATAAAATTATGAAAAAAAGCTGTCATTTTCAGAAAAGAATTGAAAATCAAAGGAAAACCATGAAAGTTGACTTTACCAACAAATCCAATGGCAATGTTCAAACTGATCTGTTCCTAGTCTTATTCAATGGAAAAACATTTCCTACGAGAATCTGTGGCTTCAATTGTATTAATTATGTTCGAGTCTAAACTGTACATCAACTGGAAATATCGAGATATTGAACCATAAATGAAATTTGTCAACTTGATGAAGGAAAAGACGAGTTTTGAAAAGTTAATTGACTGTTCGTTGATGAGTTATTTGATAGTTTCTGACTGATTAGTATCAAGGAAACGTTTTCCAGTTCAGATGTAAGACATTTAATTGAGTAAAATTAAATTAATAGACTTTACCAGATCTAAACTTTACCAGAAAACAAAACCGAAATGATCAAATGATCAAACTCTTCATTGGATTTCAATTGAAAATGAATTGTTTCTTTCATTAAATGGAATGAAATGGATTTCCAGAATTCAAAACACGAATTTATATTAAAATATTTAATACAATTAATGGACAAACGAGTTTATTAAAAGGCAGAAAACACAAAGAAGAATAGAAATGGAAAAAGGTTTTGAACAGAATTAAATAATTATGGAGAAAAGTTATTACTTATTGAGTAATTGTAATGAAATGATTGAACAAAATCAAATGGATTGTCAACTGAAACAGTGAAAAATCATTAACTTGAAGAGCTTATTAATAAATAATTAGGAAACTTCAATTGTTATTGAACATATTGAAATGCCTGTAAAACGATAATTGTTTTCATTGTTTTAAATTTAATATTAAATTGTTGAGTTTTCCAGGCAATTTAACATTTTGATCAAACTGACCATTTCTTTCATAATCAATTGGAAACTCAGAAAAGTCTAAAAATCGACTGAAGAAGGCAATAAATCAAATATTTTGAGTTGCGATGAGTGTTTATGGATAGTCAAAAGGTTTACCTGATTTTTCAAGTGCTGCTTTGAAGTTTCAAATCAACGAGTGAATTTGGTCAAAATGTTAAGAGCAAGGATTTGATAGTTTTGTTTTATCGATCCAAGTAAACTTTAACAATGTTTGTATTATGAGAATAAATCTCACAATGAAAGCAATAAAATGAAGATGATGAGTCTGATGATTTTTTCGATGCTGATTCTGATTCTGATCATTTTCCTGATGGTTATTACCAGCAGAAGAAAGGAACACGAAGTGATCGCAAAGAGCATTTTATTGTTAAAAAACAGCCAACTCACCGATCCATGAACCTATGAAATGCATTAAACTTGAAATGTACAATAAGATTTTCTTCTTAATCATTTGTTGAAAGAAAGTAATTGCCATTGCAATTTATTCTAATTATGACAATACAATTGGATGAACGAAAAATGAATTTAAAGCAATCGTAAAGTGAATGAACAAAGTAACGAAATGAGTTTGGGTAACGTTTAAAGAAAGATCAGGGAATTTGAATATGATGAGATTGACTGTAATGAAATGATTAACAATAAGCTAATTGTGATATTAAGCTACTTTGATTTAATTTGATTACTTTCTTATTATCATGGGTTTGCTGTTTAAATGGGATTCTTCTTTTTGGTGCCTTTTCTTGTTCGTACCTTATTTATTATTACAATCACCATTCTGTTCAGTGTTGTTCAGTGCGATTGTTTTCAGAGATAATTTGATTCAATTAATTAAAATGACCATTAATTATAATTTATAAGCAGCCTATGAACATGCAAGAGGTACACTTGTGCAATGGTATAAATAAGTCGCATTCAACTCTTAAGATTAATTCAGATGGATGTAAATGAATGATGCATGATAAATGTTGAGGAGTAAAAGTCGAGAGAAACAGTTTAATTCAGAAGGAAGCTCAACTCTAATTAATAAATTAGAGTTCAACTTTTTTTTATTTGATGCATGAGTTGATTAATTTTAATAATTAACATTGTCATTTGGAATGATAATGGGTGAAGCGCTTTTCAAAAGATGTCAACTTGATTGGAGCCAAATTTTATATGGAAATTGTGATAAAATTGAATATTAATACCATCCAATAATCTAGCAATTAATATTATTATCCTTTTCATTGGAATGAAAAATCCAGTCAAACTGAACAATTACTAAATAATGTCATCAATTACATAATTATAAGCTTTGCAACCAAATCGTCAGTTACATCAAACCAAAACCAGTCGAACCAACAAATTGCAAAAACTTTTCATTGAAATCGAAAACAATTTAAAGAAACTGTTGATAGATCAAAAGACAGTGCGTTAATAATAGGCTCTCGATGAACTATCTGAATGGAACTCGACTGAAAGATGAAAGTACGAATCTTGTTTTGGATGCTGTGGATCAACTGGCAATGGATTGAAATCAATTGCGATTTACTCGATTATCTGTTACACTTGAGTAACGAATTAGGAATGAGCAGATTATTTGTTGAGAGGATTTTCAATATGTGTTGGAATAATGCGATTCAGTCGAGCTTGCAAGTTGAATTTTGTCAATAAGTGACTTGAAGATTTAAAATTTCGGCACGCAAAGAATTAGATTAACTTTGATTTGATCATCAACTGAAAAGTCATGCATAAGGATTTACAGGAATTGTTGAAAGAAAATTTTGTATTCTTTTAGGTAATCTCATCATCTATCAAGAGATTCATTAGTTGTGGTACAGAAAAGGCTGAATAATGTTACAAAGTTGCATGAAAATCAATTACAGAGATTTAACAATGAATAGGGAATAATTTTTCTATCCTTTTACCTTTTTTTCCTTCTCTAATTAATGGTCAATTGTAAGGTTAAGAGTGATCAATACTTGGACAATTAGTGTTCATTGCAGGGTAAAAAGAAGCAAAATATTCTTATATTATTCACTAAGGAGAAACAGAACGAAAAGAAAAGTCTTTTCAGGAGAAACATGTTTTGTGAATAGAAACAGTTCCGCAATTTGTTCATGGTTAATGATTAAGCGATGGAAGAAAAGCGAAAATGAATTGAAAGTTGACTTAAAACAAGTTGCTTCTGTAAATCGTTGTTTTGCAAATCACATTCACTTATATTCAACTGCAATAAAACAATGATCTGAATAAGTTGGAAAAATTTAATTAAAACTAAATCGGAAGCGAGACATCAATTAGTTGACTTTCAACTCACGTTGTTGCGGAAATGCAAAGTCCAACAATGAACATAGACAGGTGAATGGAAATGATTAGAGTTTCTATCGATTGAAAGTTCAAATATGGACTTTTCATGTTGGTCAAGAGACGAAAAATTGAGCGAAAAAAAAACTAAAACTGAAAAGTTGACAAATAGCAATTTAAACAGATGAAAGTTTTTTGGTTTTTCTGGTTTTCAAGTTTCATCAAATTGACGTTAAAATTGCAAGACATCAACATTAATTAGCTCGACAAGTTTTTAATTACAAAATCAATCGATAACTTCAACACTTTGATTCTCAATGCGAAGGAATTTTCGTAATCAAGTTTATTTTGCTTATACAATTGCAAAAGTATGGAAACATTGCAACTCTAAATTACCTTAATCAAATTTAAACTGACATTCTTAATTATCACACTTGAATTGGTAAATTTCAAGTCAACTATCATGTTTGCTATAAAGTTCAGGTAAAGAAAAACAAGATTTTGAAATGAAATTTAAACCAAAAGAGAAAAGGTAAAAGGTAAAAATAGAGTAAAATGAATCCTTAATCAGGTTATCATAATATTTATCATTCCCAGTGTAATTCAACGAAATATCAACCTTTATTCATTTCACTTTTTTGCATCCTTCTCATGCTTCCATTACCTTTTACAGATATTGCTGTTATTTTTGCTGTTTTCTTGTTGTTGCTTGACTTGCAACAATTTTAATATTATTTATATTTTCGTTCTTCTCCTTTCCTGAATAGAAACAAAACGAAATTATTATAAGAATATTTATCTCGCATAGAAAGTACAACAAGCTGGGAAGCATTCATCATTTAGCTTTCATGATAATTTATCTTTTTACTTGATAAATATTAATATTTAGGCAAACAATTTTTACATGATAACAACTACTGTGGTAATTGTCAAAGTTGAAATAATATGAATTTATCGACTAGGAATGGTGAAAAGTTATTAAATATGAAAAGTGGAAATGAAATGAAATTATTGATAATCCATTTACACTTTGCTAATGGAAATGCCATTAACTTTCACCGAGAAGCAAAAGGTGAAAAACAAAGCAACTGCGAAAAAAAGGTGAAAGTTTTCCCTTCAAATTCATTTAGTAAGAGATGATAATGGTTGAAGGAATTGGAATTTTTAGTGAAAAGAAAAAGTTTGAAAAGGTTTCAACATTTCAGGATTCATTAGGTAAACAGGGACTGGATGATCAAGGGTAAAAGTTTCAGTTAATCGGAATCATTTTAATCCGTGCATTTGAAAAGTTAAAGATGAGTTTGAAAACTGGTTCAACCTCAAGGGTCTCATCATAATCAGTTGAAGGGAATGTCTTGAGTGATGGGGAAAAAAGTGAATCCAAAAAAGGGTTTCACAGATTTATGCTATTTTTGGATTGTTAGTGAATATAAAGGGAAGGAAATTGAAGGAAAACATTTGAATGATTATTTAAACTAATGAGAATTGATTAGTTAATGTTTTGGGGATGAAAATGAAGGATGAAAGAGAAGGCCTGGATTCGAGTCAAGAATCGAGTTGGTTAATTGTGAAGAGTATTAAATATATTAACTTGGAATGATTGATGTGAGAAACACAGGCGAGTTATGATAATGTTTGAATGATGATGGCTTGGGATGAGATTAAGTGTTAATATGAATATTAGCTGTGATTGAATGCCATCCCAATAACATACCTCGATATTGTTTGGCTACTGATATAAGGGTTTGAGAAGCAGCCACCAATGGAGAAACCAAGTTCTTGAAACGAAGTTTTTCAGATTTTTTTAACCAATTAGATTCTCTCAATTCTGTAGCTGGAAAACAAGTAAACTAATGAGACTTGAGTCTGAAAAATGGACCAAAAATTGGGGCAAAAGATTTCACTTTTTGCAGGTTAAAAACAAAACGAAAAAACAAAAAAAACAAAAAAAACTTTCAACGGATAAACGCAAGAGTTGGAGTTGAGAGAAACTAAAAGATTGGAAGTCAAGTAAAGAAAAATTCTGAATTTCATGCAAACTTCATGTAAAGATGAAATGATGAGAAAAGGCTGAGAAAATAATTGATATCATTAGATTTAAGAGTAAGGTGGAAAAAAGTATTTACCTATTTGATGTAAATTAAGGTTCTTTTGAATGAAGATAAATGAAGAGTAAATAGAAGAGAATAAGAAATGGAAAATGTTGGAATTGAACAAATATAATATTCAAATTGTTATCATCAGCTTATGAGAATGCACACAAAATGCTCACCCTGATTACCCTGATTATGTCTATTATTTTACCCAAACTTTTTTGGGTTCAACTGGGAAGGAAACCAGGGATGAATTGAAATGTAAATCGAATGGTTATCAGAATGGAAAAAGTGATTCACCAAGAAAATTATGATTGAAAATGTGAGAATCAACTAATCCACAACATTTTTAAAATGAAAATTTTGATTTTTTCTCATTATTCCAATTTCATCTTCATCTCGTTCAAAACTTGATCTATTTATGATTAAATTGTATTTTGATATGAAAATCATAGTTTATTAATTTTTGTTCATCTTTTATCAAAATACAAATTCTAATGAAATTTTAAACAATTTTGTTTCATTTTTTTTTCGTTCAATGATTTTCTGTACAGATTTTATAAGGATTTAATTCTGGGGTTGAAAGGTTTGGTGATGTTTTGCCATTTAAAGTCAATTATGTATGCATATTGAAAATTTCATGCTTGGAAATCATGAAATTGGAAGATTTGATTTGCTCTTTCCACTTGATCTATCAGAAATTTTGGAAATTTTAAATTCTAAAGTTCAAAGTTTACCAAATTAATCACATTATTTTTCAAGAGAAGCAAGAAAACGTTAAGGAAATCATCAGATGAATGGAAAGGATTCAACATGATTGGAGTGAGAAGAAGTGCATTTTGGCATAATTACAAAGCTATGAAGAAATATCTTCAAGTAAATAAGATTTCCATGCAACTATTTCGGGCTGAATATTGAGATATTCAGAATATTTGTATGCAAAGGTAAATTTATCATCATTTAATCATAGGATGACCAAAAGTCACCAGAAACGATCAACAATAAAAGACAAATTATCGAGAGAACACGAAGGTAAAGAAAAATAGATATTTTCTGCTTCTTCCTACATTATTTTGACTTGCCTTTTTTATCAATTTCATGAAGATTATAACATGAATCAGCAGAAATGTTATTCAGATCAACGGAAGTAGTTTTTATCATTCCCTGTATAATATTTACACCAATATTATTATATGACAGGTGGATGAGCACACATGAACAAGCAGAATAATAATGTTGCAATGATTCTGATAATTTCATGATTGATAAAATTCTGAAATAAATGATTTTCTCGTGTTTATTGGGAAAATCACGATAATTCTTTCAATTCTGCATTCTAAGTAAATGAATGTATACACTAATTTATCAAAGAAATAGCTCAACATTTACCATCATAAAATCTGTTTTCATGATAGTAAATGCGTTTAAAATGGATTAAAAATTGATTTAGGAAAATTTTCGAATAATTTATTTTTTAAATCTCCAAAATAATGAAAATGTACAAAAAATTGAACTTTACATTGAAATTTTTAAGTAATCAGAAAAAAACAAATCAGGGAAAATTGAAAAGCTTTCAAGTTCATGTGTACTTTCATGTTCAAGTGTTGTCCTGATTCCAAGTATGCTTTTACCTTTTCTGGTGATCATCTTGAGAGCTGTAAATCCTTTATAAGACAACTTGGTCAGTGAGTCTGGCATACTGTCCTTTGTCCTGTCTATTGCAAAACCAGATCTTGAATATAAACTGAGCTTAATGCTGATTTGACTTTATTGAGCTTTATATTTTATCAGTTATTCTGAAAATATTTCAAAATATCATTTTGTATCTTTATTTTAATCAGTTGATTCTGACTCTCAACTCAAATAAGCTGAAAATTTTTTTGGACATTTGTCTCTTAGTGTTATTACATTTTTCGTATATTTATTCGTTTCTTAATGATTTATTTATCAAATGTCATCAATGTCTTGAATTTTCTTGTAATCAAAAAATGTGTTTTTTCTGGTTTTATGACCACTTCCTCGATATTGTCTTATGAACTGCAATTTGAAGCTTGCAGCTTGCAATATGAAACTTCATTCTTGTCGATAAAAGGTTGTGAGCTTTATTCCTTTATTGTACAACTTATCAATACCTTTTCAATCCAAGTGTTCATCGAAAATTTCATTGCCTGAAAAGCAATCTTGAAAGATTACAGAAGAATAACTTTTCTCTTGCTGATTAACATTGGCTAGCCAATATGACCATTCAATGTTTCATTGAATTTGTTTTACTTTTTTGGCTTTTCCATTCCAGATTGTTCATCATGTCTGAAACCAATAATAAATCAGTCAGAATAAAGAGCAATTTTCGCTTAAACTAAAACTCTTCTTATTCTTGATTGGAAATTATGAACAGAACCAGTTTATTCAAAAAACCTCAAAAGATAAAACTATCGCTGAATGTAATTTCTTTGCAGAATTCAGGAAGGATTATTTCGATAATTCTAAGAGTGGAACCTGGAAACGATAACTTTTCAAGTTTGCAAAGTTTGATTATTTCCGACTATCGTAGTTCTATTAATTAGTTTTTTGGATTGAGGAATAATGATAATGCAATTGGAGTCCATTTTGATTAAGAAATTTTAATTTGATCAGAAAGTTATTGTTGTATGAAACTGGTTGTTATCGGATGATTGAATCTTGAATTTTGCAGCAGATTCAACTCGATCAATGCAAAGAATTTGGAATCTTTTTTTTCAGAATTATCATTAAAAACACACACATGAAATTAATGGGTTAGAAATTGTTTTTCTTGTGCTTGTGGCAAAAACAAGAAAAGTTAAGAATGTGAAATTGAATGTGAATACATGAAAGGGTAAAGAAGAAGAAAAAAGTGAAACAAATTGATGATAAAATTGTCCTGAGATCAATCAAAAGTAGCACAAGAGAAACAGTTATACATTAAAAAAGACTGAGAAAACTCGAAAAATGTAGATTTATGTTAGAGAAGGAATTGAATGGGAAAGTATGATGATGATGATTGGGAAGGAAAAGTTGAAAAGAAAGGATTGCAAGGGGAAAAAAGGTAAACTAATGTTGCCAAGATAATAACAGAGTGGATGAAGATGTATATTATCGTGAGTTACTTAAGGAAGGTCTAATAAGCAATGCAGAGAGAAGATGGCGAAAAAAATGAATGAAAAAATTTGAGTGAAAAAAAAGATTAGAATGAGTTACCTAAGGCAAATTCATGGTAAAATAAATGGTAAATAACATTGATTGAACAGAATTGATGAGAAGCAAAAAAGTGGGTAAAAAGATGATGAGGAAGAGGAAAAGGAAGATGATGAAGATGGAAAGGAAAAGGGTAAAAATGAAATGATAAGGTAAGACAACAAGAGACAAAAAATGATGAAGTTGGGTGACAAGAAAGGAAAGACAGAAAGAGATTAAAGATCGACAGAAAACTCTGAATTCTGGGAAGAGAAAAAGTTTCTTACAAAAATTGTTGTACGCATTTGATCAATATTAGTTTCAGAGTTTCTTGTTTTTTCTTCACATCATGTTTATGGCGCAATAGTAAACTGAATATACCTTTGCGATAAACTTCATCATTTTCTGTCATTTTGTAGGATTTACTGAATAACCCAAAGACAGGGAAGAAAGAAAGGCAAAAGGAAAGAGAAAAGGTTGAGGACATTCATATGGTTATTTGTACCCATTCTGATAGTCATTAGGTTAACTTGGTTATTCTGGTTAACTGTTGATGAGAATAATGAGAAATACATGGAAAAATGATGAACATTTTGAAAATGATGAAAAGTCCAATTGATTGAAATGGATTTTTAATTTTATTGGATTGCTTTCAATCCATTTGTTGCCTTGTTGGAGACGTTCATATGGAAATGGATTTAATCTGGTTAACAATTTACCTGAGCTATTTGAAAGCTGTAAATTAGATTGATTGTTGCAGGTTTAATCTATTTTTATCTTATTGATTTATCATCCATTAGATGTCAATGTATTATACCATTTTGCTTATCGTCATCACTATTATTATTATGTAAATTAATGTTGCTCTTGGTGAAGGGTCAAGTTGCAGGGAAATACTTGAAAAAAAGACGATTATGATAATGGACAGTGAAGATGATTACTTGAAATGGTTCAAGATGAATAATAATGAAATGTTAAACTTGATTCAGTTGAGAAGTGATGGTTTGAAAGGCAATTCAAATTTTTTCAGTCTTTAACCATTTAAGCTTTAAAAATGAAAGATATTCAAGTGATAATCAAGATGTTCAACATTGATAATAGATATCATTGGTTGCTCAAGTGAATATTGGATAAACGATGAAACTAAGGTAAGTTCAGGGAATTGTGAAAAGTCAATAAGATTGTGAGACATTATTGATGGTAAAGTAATTGCAAGTTTACTGTGAATGTGATGGAAATTGTTACTCTTGAAAATGAATGAAACTAGCAAATGACCCTTATGATGATGAATCCATGGAAAAACATGAATAACTTTCTGAACATGGATTGATATTCAAAGGTCAATTTAACCTTGATCAGTTGATGAATAAGACAAATTGGGAAAGAGGGAAACTAATAAAAGCATTTCATGAGAAGAAGAAGAAGAAGAAAAAACATTATCAATTGAATTTCACTTTTTGGCTCATTTTTTGCCTTCAAAAAATGATGAAAATTTTCTTTCAACGTTGTTATAATGATATGCTGTCCAACAATTTGTCAAACAAGGTGACAAACAAAATGTTGAGCTTCTTATTCCCGTTTGATTAATAGTCAGTTTGTACAGAAAAAAAAGAAATATCAACAATTTTGTTGACCAAAGAAAAGTTGAAAGTTTATTCTAAATTCTGGATTGTCAATTTTAAATTTTCAACTTAACTTAATAAAGTTATGTTTAACACTCGAAGGAAAATGTAAAAAGCCTAAAGACATTTGTCATATTAAACCTAAAAATTAACCTCACAATTGAGTAAAGTAAAGCATTAGAAATGCAGATAAAAACAATTGACTAGAGGTATTATGTTCATCTCAACTTTCATTTTGATTATTAAATGAGAAGAGGCAAAAATAGCCATTTTATTGCATTTTATCCACTTTTAACCAACTTTTTGTTATGAATAGTTGAATGAATTTGATAATGATAGTGAATTTAGCCAAGTTGAACAAATATAGAGTAAAGAAAATTGCCTTTTCTTGAGAATTTCAAAAATTTTCTACTACAGAATTGCAAGTTGAGTTGAATATAAGTCTATTGGAAATAAGTATAAGTAAAAAATCGTTGATTTCATATTTGCTATCGTAATATTATCGTAATAACACCTCTAAACATGCATAAATCAAGAACTAAATGATAAAATAATTTGAAAGTTTGCTCGCTTCGTAAATAATTTCATGTCCAAATGAATATTGTTCAACAATTAGTGAGGCTGAAAATGCAGTAAAATAAGGTGATTTTAATTGTACAATTATAAAAACTAGTGAATTCACTTGAGATAATTGAGTTCGACAATCTTTTTGAGTAGATTTTGTAGTGAAAATTTTGTTCGACTTTATCAGAATTGAAAAGACTTGGAATGGAAATATTGAGTTTATTCAAGTTGAGCATGATGATTATGAGTTGGAGTGAAACTGGATAACAATGAAAATGGGAATGAAATGATGAAACATTTCATTCTAACTGTTAATTGAACATCTGATGAGATCATGAGCAATTGAGATTGTTATTTCATGTTCAATTTTGCTTTTCAAGAGACAAAATTTCTTTGCCTGGTTACAAAGTCGTCAGGAATATAAAAAAAGAAAGCAAAATGGTTATAAATTCTGAGTTTATCTCACTTATTTTGAAGCTAGTTGTGAGAAAAAAAGAGAAGTTGTTTTCACTTTTATAAACTTGGTAATTTGGTTGATTGCTTCTTGGTTCAGTGTTGTTATTTTTGTCAATCTCATCAATCAAATTCATTGTGATGATGAAGATAATGATGATGATAAAAAATGACAAAATCATGTCAAAAATTATGAACAAAGAGATAGAGAGAAATCTTGAAAAGAGAAAGAAAAAACATGAGACTGATGTTCCAATTAATATAAAATCAAATTTTTTTCAAAATTTTCACTGCGTTAGATTGTTTGATATAATTTGAGCCCAACAGTGTAAAGAGTTGAAATGAAATTGATGATGATCATCACACAATATTTGGATTTTGAAAAATGTGAAGATTACAAAGAATGGTAGAAATTGGAAGAGAAAAGATGAAAATGGTTTGAAATTCAAGATAACATGGTGAATGCATTACATGGAACCAATCAAGCTTGAATCAGTTTCATATCTTTTCCTCTTTTTGTCGTTTAATGTCAACTTTAGTCTGTTTTTTGAGCTTGAAAGAAACAAAAATATTGCCATCAAAAAATTGGATAATAAAATGAGCCTGAAAAAAGTTGAACAATGTTAATAGGTGAATAGGTTTTCTGTTCATCACAATTCAGTGTTGATCAAGTAAACAAAAGTGAATGGGAAAAGTTGGGTGAAAGGAAAAAGGTTAATGTAGATGTTGATCATTTCACAGGAAGATGTTTAAAATGGAATGAAATGTTATCATTATAATGATGAAAGTGATCAACTAGGTAAAAGGGTAAAGATTGATAGATATGGAAAGAAGGTGGTAAATGTACGCCCACAGGGAAACTTATCATGAAAGTTTACTTGTTTGGGTATTTTTCATCATGTGTTACCTTGAAAAGTTTCAATTGCATAAAGATGGATATCAAAGTCAAGAAGAGGAAAATATGAGAATAAAGATATTCCAAGATGAAAATGGTTACACAGCCATTCAAATTTCATGTAACATTCATCACAATTGTAAATAGCAAATGGATAAAGTTCAACTTTTTTTCCTCACTTCTTCAATTTCACCTCTCATTTTCATATAAAATAATGTATAACTTATGATCACATTTATGATGCCTTTTGGGATGCGATTTTGATTATTTCATTGAAACACTTTTACTGTATTTACGTCATGATATCACCTGTGTTTATATCCAGTCTCTTTAGTTATCAAGTTACATTGTGTATACCTTTAGGTATCAATTGCTGTTGATAAAAGTTGAAAGATTTGCGTAAAACTAAAGAACCAAAGAAAATGTTTTTTTTCACTTTTTCATCATTTTTGGCTTCGTTTTCATCTTTCCTCTGTTATTCATCTTTTTTTGTACAAAGATACAAATCAAATCATTCAAATGTCAAGGGATGACAATTGTTTTCCAGTCATTTATATGAAAGGGTAAAAACTTGATCCAATTTTGTTTCATCTTTTATACAAAAGTGAAATCAAATAAACTCAACAAAAATTGATACGTAATTGTATATTCAACTAAACGATATAATATGAATGATATAATCTTTCATTTCTTTTTCATTTTCTGTGCTTTTCATGGTTATTTATATTTTTATAGTTGAATGAAATTCAACTAAGTGATCAAGTGAATTTGATTTTGTCTAACTTTCAATCATCAAGTTTAATTTCCTCGTTAATTGTTAAATGTCAATGATTAAAAGTGTGTAAATAGTCGAGTGGAAAAAGTCAAAGTATTAAAAATCCTTTCGTGTTAATACATTTAATCCGGAATCATTGAATGAAAATAATCGACTAATTAATTCTGACAAAAGGATTGACAATGTTAATGGGCAAAATGATGAGGTAAACAGAAAAGTTCAAGATATTGGCATTTACATTGCATTTGCACTCGACTGTAAATTGAACTGTTCCCTTCTACAAAAATTCACCCATTTCCATACTTAACTCAAATTCAACTTCTTTTCTCATTTTCAGTCAACGTAAAACTCAAAATTATTTTCAGTACTAAAATTTAGTACTAAATTTTAGTACTTGAAGTTAGTACTAAGAATTAGTACTAACTTTTAGCCCTTAAAGTAAGCACCTAGAATTAGTGCTTAAATCTATTTGAAACAATCCTTTTTAATCTTTTGACCCTTCTGTTGACACCTGGTCATTCTATCCTAACCATTTCCTCTATTTCCTCTCCAACCCAATAAAAGACAATGTTAATCCTCCAGTACGAGGAGAATGTGTTTTGACTTTAACCTGACACTTAGCTTTCAGTAATTTTCTGTAGACCCTTTTTTGTTTTAAATAAAGTTTTTTCCCTTTTCAAATTGAGAAGTCTACAATTTTGGCGTGAACGACAGGATCGCTAAGATGTCAACTAAGTTTCAATTCTATTTTCAACGCGCTGAAAATCAGCAAGTGCATCTTGTGAAATATAAAGTTCATTCGGAAAATGAATGGGTCATGGTTGATCCGCAACATCGACTCATTTCTTATCATCAAGTGATAGTTTCAAAGCCCTCCGTAGCGTCCGCTCTTGAAAACTTCACTAGACACCGAACTCTGACCGTCCAACTCACTCAAGACGAATCAACACCGTATGTTAATTGTGAATTTGGTAGTGTGCTTAGTGATGAAGGTGATGTCCAGCAAATGTCTGACAACTCCGAGAGCATTCCACCTTCTGCATCTACAGGTTCCAATCAAGACTCAGTTGTGTTACAAGCAGTGAAAGAGATGATGAGAGCTCAACAAGAAATGTTTTTCAACACTTTTCAATGTTTCCAAGATTCAATTCGACCTCTGGTCAATCAAAAAGTGCAACGCATGGAAATCTCTAAGTTCGATGGCAAGACAGAAGATGCAAAGACTTGGCTATCAACATATGAAAAGATGTGTGAGCACAATAACTGGGTTCTAGATAAAGCCAAGATAAATGGTCTCAAATCCAACTTCGAAGGAAATGCATTAAAATGGTTTAATAGCATGATCCGTGATAACGTTCCTGAGGACTGGGAACAATGGAAATCTTCTTTTTTACGGTCATTTGGTCAAAACCGAGTCAGCTCAGCCAGTCTTGCTCTTAAATGGGAGTACCGTAGTGGCGATATTTTTGATTATTACTACGACAAGCAAAGGTTAATTCAACTAGCTTTCCCTGATTTGGATGAGTACAACTTTGTAACTATGGTACTATTGGGGCTGCCTGATGATATTCAGAATCAACTTTCCAATCGTCAACTTCGAACCAAACAGGAATTAAGAGAAGCTCTGGAGATGATAAAACCTGCAAAAAGTGGTAAGCCAAATCATTCTAATAGCAAGAATCAATTTAGACCAAACCCTAAGACTAACAATAACTATAATACTAGACCGAAACAACAATCAGATAGCTTTGTTGCTCTAACTGAAAACCAAACTAAAAATCAAACTGATACTCTTGATGTAATCGAAAATTCATTAGACATGACTGAAATAAGTACTAAAAATGAGTGCTTAGAAAAAGAGCTAAAAATTGGTACTAAAAATAAGTGCTTAGAAAAAGAGCTAAAAATTAGTACTAAAAATAAGTGCTTAGAAAAAGAGCTAAAAATTAGTACTAAAAATAAGTGCTTAGAAAAAGTACTGAAATTTAGTACTGAAAATAAATCAAATTGTTCTGCTTCTTCAGATGCTTTCAATTGCTCAAGTTTAGAACCTAAAACTGAAATAATTGTAAATGGTGTGCCATTACAATGTGTACTTGATTCTGGTTCAGACAGAAGCTTCATTAGGTCTGAGATTGCTCATGAAAATAATTGGAATCTTTTTGATGAATTTGCAACCATAAGACAAATAAATGGTGACTCTTTCAATTCAAATAAAGTTTGTAAAACGGACATTGAATTCAAAGGTAGATTTGCTAATGTAACCTTTTCACTTCTGGATACCCTACCGTTTCCAATAATCTTAGGCTATTCAGATCTCAAATGTCTAGGGATAGAGCTTTGCCAAGTTAACAAAGATGCTTTCTTTTCTTGCCCATCTATCAAAGACACAAATGATGTTAAATTAATGTTCCCAAAACTTTGCTCTCCTTTATTACCAGAATCCAACAATTTCGTTGAATTCAAGTTGAGAGAGAATCATGAAATTGTTAGGCGAAAACCTTATCCCATGTCAGCAAATAAGTTAGCATTTGCCCGTGATAAAATAAAAGAATTACTAAGTAAGAAAATTATTACAAATTCTAACTCTAGCTATGCATCACCTGTTACTTTTGCTCCAAAAGAAAATGGTACCCTCCGTTTCTGCATAGATTACCGAGATATAAATAAACAGACAGATTTAGATCCGTTTCCTTTCCCTCTAATTGACGATATCATTTCTCTTTTCGGTGGCTGCTCTTTCTTTTCCAAAATTGACTTAAAAGATGGGTTTTGGCAATTGCCTTTAACTGAAGAGACCAGAAAATTCACCGCATTTGTTACACCTTTTGGGCATTACGAATGGACTCGTCTTCCATTCGGATGGAAAAATAGTCCTTCATTGTTTCAAAGACACATGAATACAATTCTTTCAGATTTAATTGAGACTGGTAAAGTATGTGTGTACATCGATGATATCTGTTTGGGTAGTCGATCCGCAGAGGAATGTCAAAAACTAACATATCAAGTTTTAACTAGATTAGATAAAGCCAATATGGTTATCAATGTTGAAAAATCTGAATTTGTTAAGCCATCAGTAAAATTTCTAGGTCGAATAATCGACGGAAATACCAAAACTACCAAGCAAGAATCTATCGAAAAAGTACGCAATATGCTTCCTCCTCATGACCTTCATTCACTTAGACAGTTTACTGGATTGACAGGTCATTTTAGGGCATTCATCGAAAATTATGCTTCAATTGTAAGACCTTTAGATAGATTGAAAGGTAAAGATGTACCATTTGTATGGACTGAAAATTGCCAACAAGCATTTGACCGTTTGAAAGAACTCATAACTTCAAACCCTGTTTTAAATTTACCAGATCTGAATTTACCATTTGAATTATGCACAGATGCATGTGGTCTGGGTTCAGGCTCTGTTCTCTACCAAAGAGACATTAAGAGACCAAGAAACCAACAACTTCGTGTTATTGGTTATCAATCTTATACTTTCAACAAACAAGAATTAAATTATTCCATTACTGAAAAGGAAGCATTAGCAGTCATCAAGGCCATAAAGTACTTTAAATCTTATCTTGAAGGACGCTCTTTCATTGTTCACACCGATCATTCTGCATTAGCTTATTTAATGGAGCTTAAAGAACCTAAAGGTAGATTAGCTCGCTGGCAGCTCTTCCTCATGTCTTATGATATTAAAATTAATCACAGACCTGGAAGAATGCACTCAGATGCTGATGCATTATCTAGACTTTGTTTAGAACCAACAGCTTACGCTTTACTCTCATCAAGCTTATCCTCATTCAAAAATAGTACTAAAAATGAAAACTCAGACTCAGCACTAAAAATTAGTACTAAAAATGAAAACTCAGATTCAGCACTAAAAACTAGTACTAGAAATGAAAACTCAGAAAAAGAACTCAAAACTAGTACTCAAGATAATCAAATGAGTAGTAATAAGCCTAAGCCTATTGAAAAGACTCAAATGAACCAAATTCTTAAAGCATATCATGATGACCGTGACTCGGGAGGCCATAGTGGCTATTGGAGAACTTATTTTAAAATTAAAATGCGTTTTCAATGGCCAGGAATGAAACGTGATATTTTTGATTACATCAAGTCGTGTCATCTTTGCCAAATTAACAAATCCAAACCAAAGTTTGACCCACCTTTCCTTCCAAATCATTCAAAGATACCATTCCACACAGTACACATAGATTTCGGTGAACTAGAAAAGAAATCTGATGTTAATAAGAAAACTAAATCTTTCTTGCTATTGGTTGACGAAGCTACCCGCATTATGCATGGTAAAGCCATAAAAGAGTCAACATCTGCCGTAATTAACTTTCTAAACTCTTTCAACAGAATTGACGAAATAAAAGTCATAATTTCAGATAATGGCACTGCTTTTACCTCAAGAGAAATGAAAGCTTGGGCTGCACTCAGAGGAATCACTCTGCGAAATACTTCACCATATCATCCAGCTGCTAATGGCCTAGTTGAACGGAAAATGAGGGATGTGAAATCCTTCATTGGCATATACAAAGGCTCAGGCGGTGACTGGAAAGACTTGTTAGCTTCAGCCATACGCTACTCAAATCGGAGTTATCATTCTGTTATCGGGTGCACCCCGTGGTTCAAACTTTATGGCCAAACTCCTTTATTACCCGCCGATGAAAACTTCGGACTTACATTGAAAGACTTAACTAAAGAAAGTCCAAAAGCTGATGATCAAATCACCAAAATCAGACAAGCAAACGACAAAAGAAAATTCGGGAATCTTATCATCAATGAAGGCGATAAAATATTAGTAAAATTGGGCTATCATGGTAAAAAGCGAGTACAAAGAGGTCCATTCGTCGTTAACTCAATCAAGTACTTTGATGGTAAACCAAAGACAATCATTTATCTGGACGACAATGGAAATGAGCACGTATCTCATATCTCCAATATTTCACTTTATCACGAACGGAGTCGTGATTTTCCTAAGTAGGGGGAGATGAACTGTTCCCTTCTACAAAAATTCACCCATTTCCATACTTAACTCAAATTCAACTTCTTTTCTCATTTTCAGTCAACGTAAAACTCAAAATTATTTTCAGTACTAAAATTTAGTACTAAATTTTAGTACTTGAAGTTAGTACTAAGAATTAGTACTAACTTTTAGCCCTTAAAGTAAGCACCTAGAATTAGTGCTTAAATCTATTTGAAACAATCCTTTTTAATCTTTTGACCCTTCTGTTGACACCTGGTCATTCTATCCTAACCATTTCCTCTATTTCCTCTCCAACCCAATAAAAGACAATGTTAATCCTCCAGTACGAGGAGAATGTGTTTTGACTTTAACCTGACACTTAGCTTTCAGTAATTTTCTGTAGACCCTTTTTTGTTTTAAATAAAGTTTTTTCCCTTTTCAAATTGAGAAGTCTACATAAATCTTTCAGATAACTTTTCAATCACACTCGAGTGTTGAAGAACAGTTTATCATGAAAATTAACCAATTCGTATCACTTCAAATCGACAAACAATTGAATGAAATTTTCATCCAACTTGCAACCTTTTCTCATTAAATCAAAAGTAAATCTCATCAAAACATCATTACCAGGCAAGTTTGGGAACCAAACAAAAAAATTAAATTTAACATTATCATTATAATATCAATAATGCATTGTTAAAGTATAATATTGTAATTCATTTGCACAAATTATGAAAGTTTATTTTCCAGACGGAAAAAAACTGATCAAGTTTACCCTGAAAAAAGTTTCAACTTTGTGGTCATTCGTTCACCATTTCTTACTGGGAGTAACTTTTTTTCACTCAAGAGTACAAAGTAAACATTATTACTGAATTTAGATGAAAATTTACAACAGATATTGTTCAATGTTCAAATATAATTTAACATTTGTAAACACGGGAAAGAATCGATGTCAAAGATTATGAGTTTAATGGGGAAAATCAAAGTTGATTCACTGATTTTACTTAGTTTGTTAGGAAAGTGATGGTCATTACATGGTCAAGAATAACGAAGCTCATCTGATTCTTTTTCTTATTCTCTCCTCATTAAGCATGGACTGTTCAACAGACGTGAAATATTACATGATCCATCATGCCATTAGTATTAAGTGTTGGTAAAGACTGAGTAGAAGTGGTTAATGTAGAAGGTAAAATTTTTGGTAATTTTGATTGACAATGATGTTGCGATGAAATGGGTAAATGGGAAAGGATTGAATAGTAATTTGAAACTTGGATTCATGATGTGAGCAAAAAATTGATTACATTGAACAAGAAAATTTCAATGTCCAATGGTTTTAAGGGAAAACAAAAGGTTTACGTTGTTTACGATCATTATCTTCGGGTTGAATGGAAGAGATGAAAATATTAGGAAAACAATGAATGTACACAAAAAAATGGATCAATAGAGAGCTCTTTTGGGTATTATTATGAGGAGATAATTAATGAGTCAGTTGGGTTTCATGTTTAAAATGGGTTAGGAAATGAAAGAAGAACAAAAAAGTTTTGAAGAAAAAAATGATGAGATTTTCTGGAAAAGTATTAGAATTGATAAATACATGAATTTACCAGTTTTCTTGTTTTTCTTTGTGGTTCATGTGAAATGAAAGAAAATCAGAAACAAAAAACAAACAAACTAATAATCAGGAGAAGAAGAAAGAAAATTGTATTCTACTGGTTTGAATATCTATTCTTTGGGATTTTTCCCTGTTTATCCTGGTAAATAGGGATGAAAAGGTTCTAGTAAAAAGGGGAAAAAGATTGAACACCTGAAATAGACAAAGAAAGGTTCAGTTGAAATATAAGGTATTGAGCGGATTGAGGATTGAGAATCAATGATTATTTTGCTATTTCAATTATCAAACCAATTGTTTGGTGATCCTGCATGGAGAGTTTTGCAACCATTTCAGTACAATATTCACCAGCTTTCTGGTTAGCTTTTGTGGACAGAAGGGTGAAAATGCAAGAAATTCAGTTAACTTGAGTTAGATAAGATTCAATCTCTTTTTATTAAGCTTTCATAACAAGAAATCACAAGACAATTCAATTAGCTTTCACACAATCAATGGTAGTTTCAATAGAGACAAACAAATTCAATTTAATTAGGATTTCGGTTGAGCATTGACTTTTTCATGTAATCATGTTTGACCCATAATTTTACTTTATAATTATGAGACTTATGAATACTAAAAGCTAAAAAAATGAAGTTTCAATGTAACTGAAATAATTAGATTGATTGTGATCTCATCGAAACTATTTTGTACGATTTAGTCGTTTGTCCAAATCATGCAAACTATTTGAAACAAATAGAAATTCAATATTTTAGATTTTTATTCAAACTTTATTCTGTATATTGAGTGGAGGGTTTTAAATTGACTAAATTTTTAAATCGGTTCAAGAATTCAATAATTTGATTTCAATTTACAAACCACTTGAATCAGATTAATATATGGATATTTGACTGGAATCAATTTGAGGGAAATCGCAATTGAACAGATTTTATGAAAATTATGACGATAAACTAACCAGAATTTTTCAAGAAAATTTTTGTTGATTTACTAAAGCTGTGCAATTTCTCAGTCTCATTAAAATTGATTTATTTTGTAAGCAAATACTCTGGAGTCACTTTTCACCACCGAAATTGATTGATATCATTTTATTAATCAAAATCAAAAATGTTAATTTTTTGGAATTTCAATGAAGAATAGAAAATTCCAACCAAATCAAAGATGGAAATTTTCCTTGGATTTACAATTGCTTGGAATGATAGGTTCAATTTCAAATATCAAATAAACTCCAGTAAAATTGAATAGATTGATAACTTATTAAACCCTTCTTTAAATTGCAATTTAAGTATCATGAAATGAGAATAGAAATTTTGAGTGAAATCGTTAATAATTGTAATAAAAACGCAATAGTAAGTTATTACAATAAAAGTAGTTTCAATGGAAAGGAAACAACTCTTTGGGTATTGGGATGAAAGGGTGAAACGGAAGTTGTATTTTGACGGTGAAAAAAGGTGAAGTTTATTAGTTGACGGAAACTATTCAATGATATTTTGAAATAAATCTCAAATTTTGTTTCAGTGAGTTCATTAAATTTCAAGATACAATAAAATTGGGAAAACATTAAAGTGATAACAATGATAATAGTTGATGAAATGTTTTAAAAAATCACCCTGAGGAGGGTAAATGAAAGAATATGATGAAGAAAAGATTGTGCTTCAGTTAACGATTATCATTATTATAATTATTATTACCATCATTATAATCATTTCATGATACAACGTGAGGTTAAAGGCGAAAGTTTCAACAACATAAGCGGTTAGTTTTTTTCACTCCCATTAAATAATATTTTTGTTGAGGAAAAAAATTCTGATTTTGGACATAAAAAAGGCAATAAAATTTCTCATATCAATTTATATGATATTAACTTTATGCAAAATTTAAAGCAAATATTTGTGAAATTGCAAGTAAATAAGATGATGATAATGATCAAAATAACATCACTTGAAATAAGTGTATCAAGATGTAAAATTTCATCTTTTATTGAAGTTTTCAAGAAATGATGAAATTAGGTAAACATGAATTCAAGTAAATATTGACAAAGTTGACCAATTAGATGTAAATTGTCGATGTGATCAAATGGATGAAACTGATGAAAATGGACAAAGTTCAATGTTGGTTCAATCTGGTTGGGTGTTTGAGGTGAATGGTGAAGGAAAAAAACTCGAGAAAAGATTCGCGTTTGTAATCAGAAAAGTTTACTCGACAATTAAATGAATTGTCATCAGAATTTGATAATCAAGATAATCCGATTTAGATGTTATCCTAATGTTAAATGTTGCAATGAAAAAATATTTTCTGGTTGACTGGTCAGGCAATTGGTGAGTCAAGATTTTTTCTTGGACAGCAAACATGATTGTTTACGTTGGACACTCTTTTTTTTCTTGCCAGCTAAGCAAAATGTTTTCTGAGGTAAACCAAAGAGTAAAAATGAAATAAATAGTCAATTGATGATGATAATGATGATGGGGTGATGATGCCCAAGGTAATGAAAACATCGAGATGCATTCTTATTGCGTCTTTTTGCTTGTCCTTGTCTGTTGGTCAAGGAGAAGGTAAAAAGTAACTGAAAGACACACTAAGTTTTTTGTCTACTGTGAGTTTGGAATCGATGAAAAGATTCCCTAGAGGGTCAATGGTAATCAGTTTTGGGGATCAAGTTGGGCATAATTGAACAGTGAACAATTGATAACCATTGAGATGAAAATGGATGGAAGGATGAGAATTGTGATGACCATGGTAACCTGGAAAGTGATTGGATTTTACTGTTCATCCAGAAAACCAGAAAATAGAGAGAGAGAGAGACTTATGCTTTGTTGGAATCCATGGTGTGTGGTTTTCAGATGAAACCCTCACTTTCGTTCAACTATTTTACACCAAAATTAAACTTGATTGTTCAATTTTCTCCAACCCTTTTCTATTTTTTCATTAACTTTATCATCACAGTTTTCTTACACTTTTCATCTCTACCTTTATCTTCATCATCTTTGTCAGCATCATCATATTATTGTCATTATCATTAGCATCATTGATAAACTCTCTTTTCTTTTGAGCATTTTGTTTTTGCTTGTCATTAATGGTTTGCCAGATCCAATTACAAAAAATAATTTCAAATTTACCAGAAGGAAACAAAGGAATAATCATGGAAGATGAAAATGATGAAGATAATTATGAGGAGCAGAAAGACTGCAACTGAGATCTATCGATCAAGATGTTTAGATCAAACAGAAAAACAATTTTAATAAGAATGGCTCAGATGAATTTGGGAATTATTCAAATTCAAATGGACTCATTTTCTGGGGCAAAGATTTCTATTTCAAATATTGCTGTAGATGAATGCTGGCGATCGGAAAAGATACGGATAGTGATGAGAATCAACAAAGAGTCAACATTCGATTATTCATCAAATCATCTCATGACAGAATAGTGTTCAGTATTCAGCATAATTAGGTCTACTGAACAGCTGAACTGATTGCTGACGAACTATTGTGAATATAATGCTTGAAATGTCATGGAGTCAATGTTTGTGTTTGCATGTAAATTTTATTCGAAGGAATATATTTTCTATTTTAAAAACTGCAAATTTCAAGTTGACATAGCATGAATCATGGAGTCGTTGAATATTTGTGCAGTGAATGACTCGTTTACTGTGAGCACCTGAATTTACATTCGTCAGATCGAAGTTTACAACAAAAAATAAGATAGTCAATCCATAGTGATGTTGAAGCTATTGTTACATGTAAATTTTATAGACGTCTTTAAATAAATTTGTTCTGAATATATATTTCAAAGCGCCATTCGAGGACGATTTGATGATTCACTAACATGAATGCCAATTCAGGCCAAATGATTAAATAAAGCTGAATAATTTACCGAATGCAAAGATTAGAATAAAAGAGAGTCGTCGCTGCTTGTATGATATCAGTTAAAGATTAAAGTCTACTACTCTTTCAAAATGTCTCAACGCTCCAAATGTATTACAATGATTGAATAAATTTATATTTAATTTATCGTGCAATTCAATTCATGCAATTCATCGTTTCATAATTATTGTCGATTTTTTATAAGACGGAGAAGATTTTCCATTAAAATGAACTGAAATTTTGTGATTTTCACCTCGCCAGATATAACGAAACCTCGTGAAAATTTAATTTTACTAAAGTTAATCGCTCTAAAAAATTTCAGAAACTTAAACAATCAAATACATGATATCAGAGTAACAAATCAAACCCACTTGCAATTAAACTCTAAATTCGTGAAATTCAACTTGCTGACCACAACAGCTCCTGCTCTAATCTATCGAAAAAGTTCTGTTTTAAGCAATGTCTCTGATCTTGATAACAATTTTAATGACCTAAAAAATCAGATGTTCCTGATTTGATAATTCGATGATTCGATTTCTGTTTGCACAAACCTTTATCGCATAACTACAGTGCAGTTGATCAAAGAAATAAATTTTTTTTCTAGAGCGAGACTCAATTTGAGACAAACATTGAGCTACTAATAAATCTCGTTTTAATGAAATTAATAAGAGATTAATTGTTGATTAATAGTATAAATAAGTTAAACCAGTAATAAGATAATAAAAATTAGGTTCACTCAACTATTCGAGTATCTTTTAGGAGGGAATGAAGGAAACCTCATAATATCAAAATGAATCAATTACCGTTTGTGTAAATGGGTTTTGCTGTTGGTTTTCATGGTGAATCAAGCATCAGGCAATGATGAGATTCATGTTTATATTAATATAGTAGACCAGATATGGAGCCATAATATGAACAAGTAAAAACAAAATAAAAATTAACAGGGAGTAAAAAGTAATAAGAGAAACTGAATAATGGTTGCAGATGGAAAATGTAGTTTCATTTACCTAACTTTTTCAATATAAAGATGATACATAAATACAAATGTATGCAGTGTGAGATAATGAAAAGGGCCAAAGTGAGAGACAGAGGAATGGCGAATAATGGTGAAATGAAAGTTGGGCAAAATTCTGGTGGTGGTATAATTGATGGTGAAAATAAGAGGTAAAAAACAAGAAGTATCAATCTTATGCAAATGCTGTGGAGTTACAGTATATTCATAAATAGACTAGACGTTAACATTATTGAGATTCATAATGTTTATGGTAAAATGGTGATACATTTTCATTGTAACTTATTTTTATTATCATCATCAAATTTATTGTTATTGTTACTATTTATTACTCTTATTGTCATTATTGTTAACTTGGATTCCAAGTTCAACTGTTGATGCAACAAAAAAGCTGATGTTTCAAATACAGTAAACAAATTACTTTGCCGTTCAACTCATAATCAGTTGATTATCATTGTTGCTTCAATGAAGAGTTTAGTTGAAAGGCTTTTTCAAGTTGAAATCAATGAATGGAAATCATTGATTTAATCAGGATTGTAAATGACATTTGAGGCAACAAAATGGATTATTTGAATTTCATCTTTCAATTTATCGTTAAAATTGGACAGAAACAGGAATTTTTTTGACGATTCAAAGTCAACTTTGGACACAAAATTTTTAAACGAGTTGAAAATTTTGACAAAAATAAACTTACCATAAAGGTCTACAGTTGCAATATTGAGAACCAAAGATTTTTGAATTAAATCAACAATAATTAAACCATTTTCACTACCGTAAGCGACTCTGGGGATAGAATAAAAATTAACACATGAGAAATGATTAAAATGATTGATGTTTGAGGAAGGGTTGAATTTTAAAGGCTTTTTTCGAGACGAATGTTTGTACAAAATTAGAGACCTAACAGTTTTTGTTATTGATTGTAAGATCTGATGCATTACATACTGCTTCTGTAGGTTTATCTAGATTCAAATGTTGGCAGTTTTCAGAGATTAAATGAGAAACAGAATTTTCTTGTAATGAACAAATCGAGCGATAAATCAACAAGTCTGGTTCTCGATCGAAATTTCGACATCAAACAAAATAAAACCAGATCTAAATCAGAAAGCATTTTAAATTTAGAAACTAACTTTGACCTTTTGAGAAGCGCCAGGAAATAACAAATCATTACGTAGATCTATCAGTCAATGTTGTTGCTTTCAATGTGACCATGTTGACTTCATTGTGGAGAGTATCGGTCAATAGAAATATCATGTAATTTTCAAATGAATAATGAAACTTAGATTGATTGAGTTGAGTGAATGATTTTTCTTATTTTGAGATAATTTTGACATTTCTTATTGATTATTTCTGTCTCGAATTCACTCATCATTTCCATACCTAAAAGCAGACCTAAAAGTTACCCAAAGATTTAAAAGTATTTTTTGTTTTCTCTACATTAATGTTCAAAGCATTTACTTAACCAGTCAAAGGTCGAGGAAATCTGTTCAAAACAGTTTTCAGATGTATTTCTGTATTAAATGTTTGGATTTGTATACCTTCATAACTAGACTATTTACTGAACAACCCACATGGAATGAGTTTGTTTATCATATTAATCACTTACAGAGAGTAGGAAGAGTTAACAGCAAGCGAGTTTATTTTGTAAGGAGGAGTGTTATCATCAATCCAGGGAGTAAGGCACACCAGTTCAGGTTGAAATCCAGGAGCTCTTTTGTGCTGACCTGAACGAACCAGTAAAGGGTAAAAAGTGTTGCGTGATGAGTTTCCGTCTTCATTGGAGCTTTGAGGTCGAAGTAAGCCACCAATTCCTTGAGTAGTCACTTCTGGATCACCAGATTCATCATCATGACTAGTTGAAGATTCATAATTCATTATCACTTCGATAACCTTCATTTGCAAGTAAAAATAAAAGAGTAAAGGTAAGAAAATTATCTCAAGATTATACCAAAAAAATGGCATAAAAGAAGAAAGGAAATGCAAAACAATGGCAAAATGCAGGAATAAAAATATTATGCAAATAAGAATGTCAAAGATGCAAGTTGATGATAAAATGGGAGTGAAAAGATTGCGTTGGTAAGTAAAGAAGAGGGGGAAAAGTGTCCATGGAAATGAACAAGGATGGAATAATTGAATTGATAAAGACAATGAGTGGATGAATAAAAGACAACTAAGAGAGTTTCAATAATAATCATGAAAAGACTTGAATAATATCTCTTTGTATTAAAACAAAATACATGGGAAGAGATGAGCTTGTTTTACACATCCTATTGTAACACATTATTTTGTTTAGCAAATGGTGAAACATTTCATTAATTCAAATGGAAATTCAGTTAAATATGAGAATCAATCCAGCCGCTGACAATTGTGATGAAATGAATTAAAATTAACATGATTGTGAAAAGGTTGGACGAAGTCAGAAAGAATAGGCAAAATGTTCTTCTCTCAGAATATGTTCCAACTAATTTTCGAATGCAAGTTTGTATGCCGATTCCAAAAAAGTGATCGCTTAGATCTGATCTTCTCTAGCGTGTTTAATTTTCCAGATTTTGAGCAATTTATTTTTGTAGGAACATGTAAGCATAAACAATCGAATGGTGATAAAATGGTTTTCAAAAAAAATCGCCAAAACTGATTTCTCGAAAAACGGGATTCTTCGAAGATGTTCAATAACTCAACCCACAGAACACCTAAAACTACTCTTCGTTTTGCGACAAAAGCCTGACAATATATTTATATCATTATATTGATGAGTGAACTAAGCGTATTTTCGTCATCGAATTATTAATGATGATTAAGGTGAGAAAATGAAAGAATTAAATTGTAAACAATTGTAATAATGAATAATGGGCAACAATTTAAAAATAACAATCAACATCTATTAGAGGTAAAAGTTGACGTAGAAGCACAAAAGAGCATAAGATTGAATCAATGAAAACTATTAACTAATTTGCGCTATTAAGACAGTTTTTTGGGTGAAAAAAGTGAACAATCAATTTAAATTGTTGTCGTGAGGCAGTTAAGAAAAATGATGATGATGAAGATGAATTCAAAAGTGCTATTAAGCATTGAAGGTGAAGAGGAAAAATGTTCATTGAAGATCAAAGAAGAGAAACATTTTTCAACTTTCTATTGTTATTTGGTTTTAAAATTGTATCTTTTTTCAACTGTACCAATCAATTGATCTTTTAAAGGATAAGAAACGTTTAAAGGGTTAAATGGTGAAAACTGTTTCCATGTAATTACAAGTTTTTCAATCAATTATTGGTTCCTTTTGCTTCTTTCAGTCAAATTAATGGCTAAGCTTTAAATAATATTCATCATTAACTAAATTACGTAGGTTGATGAGTTTTAATCTTTCGTCAATTGTGTTAATTTGGTTGCTTGGGATTCCCTTTTTTTCATGGCCAACTTGAATGGCTAATGGTTTGAACGAGATTAAGAACGAATCACCTGTAAAGGAATTAATCTGCAATTTCTGTCTTCTTTTGTTTCATATTGTACTGCTGTCATGTGTGTTCATGGGTGATAATATATTGGTGTTGATAAGCAAAAGATAATAATGTTGGTAGCAATCTACTTGACAAGTTCATCTTTGATAATCTGATGAAATTCATTGCACATAATATTGGGTGAGTTTAGAAATGGTTATCCATGGTCAATTGATTGGTCCATAAGAAAAAGTTACCTTTATATTACCCTATGTTTAAACTGTTGTATAAAACCAATTGTCAATATTCAACAAAAAGACTAAAAAATTTGAGTGAACAAAAGTGTCAATATTCATTGAACCATTAAATTTGCTCTTGTGCACCTTTAAACAGCAACAAAAGATATACAAATTTTCAACTCGAAACATGCCCAGAAGTCAACTAAATCTGATCAACAATTCATTGGTAAATAAATAGGTAAACGTGATGAACGAAAAGGTTTGAGCAATTGAACCTTAAAAATTGCATAAAAGGTAAGAAGCAAAAAAATTACATTATAATCATTAATGAACATTGGGATTGAGGCATGAATGTGAAAGTATTGAAATGGAAGGGAAATGAATCGCAAGTTCTTACCGGTGTATCTGAGTGTGATTCGTGTTTGCTGAATTTAAAGACCATAACATGGGAACTGGCTCCAGCCACACAAAGAAGACGACTTTCAGGACAAAAGGCAATCTGATCGATTGCAAAAGGATCTTCAGTTGACTCTGCCGACTCGCCTCCAGGATCGTTTGGTCGACTTCGAGGTTTTTGAAACAATTTGGAAGTCTTCATTTTATAAAGAATGTGCAAATTAACTGAAGTGATAGAAAAAAAAAGTTAATTAGAAAAATTAAGGAACTTTAGAGAAATGCCAAGATACACGATCGATAGTCTAACCATCGAAACGGAATAATCAAGATGAAGATGCAAAGGTTGGAAAATTGGGGAAATGATAAAAATGTGTTTATTGCAATCAACAAATCTTTTCAAGAGTGTAAAGGTAAACAAGGTAGACACACAATTGTTTGACTGTTTATTGAGGGATGAAAAAACAATGTTGGCTATGAGAGGAATGAAGATGAAAGGGAAATCAAAGCATGAAAGGAAAGAGGAAGAAAGGAAAGAAAAATTGAAGGGAAAAAAAGGAGTGAAAAAAGAGGTAAAACTTCATCAAGTTGTGATCTATTTTGACGTTAACGTGACTCTGGTGCTAGTAAATGAATAAAAGTTATCAGCTAATGTAGCTCAACGAAATATTGCAAGAAAAAAGTTGTTCGTTTCCTTGGCTACTAAATAATATCAAGAGCAATCTTTTGCTTCCCATTTACTTCAATTTCATCATCAACTTTCAGTGTTGGAGTTATTTTTTTTTACTGCTTTCTCCTCTTTCAATAATATTTTGATGAATAGTTTGAATAGTGTTGGTTGAAGCAAGAAAATTGGGAATTTTTTTTTCTTTTTTATGGATTATCGTTATTTTTTTCATTTTGCACCATCAAAACTCGAGCTGTATTAAATATTGTATCTTGATTTATTTGAACTTGAGGTTTTTGGGTTTAGTCTTTTTTTTGTTGAAATGTGAAAAAAAGAAATGAAAATTTGCTCACCTGAAGATGTGTCCCAAAATTTCACTGTACCATCAGCATGTCTGTTTTAATGGGTTAGCAGAGTGTCAGGGATGATAATGGATGATTGAGGAGAAAAGAAAAGAAGAAAACATTGTGAATATGTGATAATTTTCAGCATTTTTGAGTAAAATTTTTAGATATAAAAGGGAAAAAATTGTTTGGTTAAATTGTGCGAAAATGTGTAATCTAAATGTGCCTTTTAGTCATCAAGGGTTTGAGATATTATGTTTCGCTTTAATCTACACATTATCATGTAAACGTTTTCAGTAACACTGCGAAATTTTAATGTTGAAAAGAGATCAAAGTGAACATTGTTGTTTGAGTCATTATTTTGTAAAAATGGTTTTATGGGCAAAGAGAAGTAAATTATCAAATGAAAAATGAAACCAAATGTTGTGATCGAAGCAAGAGACTTGAAAATTGCGTAGCAACAGTACATTTCGAGCACACTTTAACAACGAACAATAATTTGCTCGAAAATTGCACAAAAAATGAAGACTAAATTCATCAGTAGATTAAATTGTTGATTACTAACGATGTTGCTTTTACCAAAATATGTGCAAAAATATGCAAATTGAAATTCGTAAAGCTTTTCAAGTCTGAAGCATAATACAGAATGAGAAAAGTCATGATAATTATAATGAATACTAAAGGAATTCACAGAGATAATATTTATTGTTTTTTTTCTGATTTTTTTAAAATGTATTTCAATTTAAATTGAGTCTCTCCATAAGTAAAGCTTGTAATTTTAAATGGATTGTAATAAAATGTCATCGATTTTATTTTGTATTTTAATATTGAAGCATTTTTATGCTACAGTTTAATGGCCATTTCATTAGGTCAGTTTATGTATCTCTTTTTTTACCTAAAGGTCAATTGTATGTGAAGACACTGGATAATCAGGGTTTAGTTTAAAAATACACTGAGTCAATGGTCGATACAAACTAATGATGTAAAGGGATACAAATCACAGATCATGAAGGAATACGAATTTAGTTATGATAACATGAACAAAGTATTTTTCTTGAGATACTCATCTTATTTCTCTCTTTTTGGTAAGTTTTTATCATCTCTTCATCATCATTATCAACATCTTTTTGCTCTTTTCTCGAGCTTCTTTATCTTCTTCTTTGTCTCTTTTTTTACTCTTCTTTTTTTCACCTCATCATCTTTTTATTTTTCTTTTGATACACCATCTTCTTGTTCCAGTTGTTATTCTTATGCTAGCTTTTTCCTCTAACAATTCCCTGATTAATACCAGGGAAGGGGATGAAGAGAAGGAAAAAGTAGAATAAAAATAAGAATGTGAATAAGAATAATAGGAGCAAGAAAGGGGAAATAATAGGATCTATAATTCAATTTCCGATTCTCTGGATTATTCTTATTCCGGAGTAAAGGATGACATGGATAACGGTAAGTGGAACATTCACAAAAATGGAAGATCAAGATGAGAAGAAGGGGGAGAAAAAACGATTGGTTATGAAAAATAACTGTGATAATGATTGGCCTCAATTACATTATGCAAACGAGAATTAATTTCAAGATTCAATAAGAAAATGATACTCATGTTTTACATGTTAAAAATAACTGTTGTGGTGATATGTTATTGATTGTGTTGAAAGGAGCAAATTGTGATAAATTTATGAATAATTTGATTCTCCCTTCTTTTCACTGTGTCTATCAAAATGTAATTAGTGTTATCCGTGTTTTCATTCAACATTTCAACCAATGTATAAATAAACTTGTAAATCTTTACCAAGTGATTACAATAATGTCAATTTTGGTGACAGTTTATTGTTAGTTTCCAAATGAGTTGGTAGGTTTATCCAGAAGGATGAACAAAATGATGAGAAATGAAAAATGAGTCATGCAAGGTAATCTAGAAGTTTAATAGGACATGTAGCAACATACCCAGTGATTATGATTTCTGGATAACTTGGTGTAGCAGTTCCCCATTCACCTCCATTAACTGGCCACTCTTTTTCAGAGATACCGGGTCTTTTGGGATTTGTTTTGAACCCAACCGAGTAAAAGGCAGGTATAAGGTCCGTTGGACAATCGGCAAAGTAGGCGCAAAAAGTTATTGGTGATTCGTGAAGATCCATTGTGTAAGGATTACGGAAACATGGGTAACCAGTGCTGGTAAGATCAACGACAACCAGATCACTGGAAAGGAGAACAAGAATAGCGTATGGATCACTGGGTTCGGCAGGACAGGTTCCCGTTGAAAGTGTGATAAAGTCAATGATATTATGCTCCATTTCGAGAACCGTGGTTGTCTTTCCGTGGATAACTGTAAGACTTTGAGTACCACTGGCAATGGAATCGGATTTGCTTGATTCAACTTTAGCCTTTGACTCGGATCCTGAATCACTTGAGGTTGAACCTGAAGATGCTGAAACTAGAGTATTGTCTCTATTGCTGGTTGATGTTGATGCGCTGGCTGGTGTTGATGTTACTGTTCCAGATGATGATGAGATGGAAGAAGATTTAGTTTCAGAGGAACTGTAAGGTAATCCTCCGGAGAAAATGATGAATGAATCACTGTCTCTAACTGTTTTCCATTCAACCTTGTAAATGGGACGACATGGCTCTGGTTTCAGATCTTTGGTTATTTGTTTGGCATGGGGCAGTGTCACTGAGACAGGTCGAGGAGCCTTTACATTCCAAGTGGTTATCGATCCATCGGTATGGCTACATAGATATTGTCTTCCCTCGTGATGCCATGAAATACTTCTCAAGGGTTCGTTGTAATTTACTCGAGTATCAGCGGTTTTGGAACGTAAATCCCAGAGAACAATTGTTCCCGATTCATAACCAATTAATAATTTGCTTGGATCTATTGGGCAGTCTGAAAGGTGTATCACGGATCCTGGGTGAGTTTTACGAGATAATTCGATTGTTTTGTTCCAATTAATCACATAACCAGATAATTGAAAAGTTTCTATATTAACTACATGAACGTTTCCTCTTTCCGTTCCAACGTACAACCATTTAGATGAGTATGGAAGATGGGCAAAGGTGATTCTTTCACGTTGAAATTTAAGAATGTGAACTATTGATGGGGTTTTAGTCTTGATAGACCAGAGATGAATTGAATCATCGGCACACAAAGTAATCAAGTTACCCTCATTGACTATAAAAATTATCTGGATAACAGCAAATTGTCCGACATGTTGAACATTAATGTCCACTCCAGGTCGACCTATTATTCTTAAACAACCGTTTCTAGTGCCAATTGCAATTAAACGTTGAATCGGATCAAAGGCCACGCAAGTAGGGTTATGCGGAAAACCATGTCGAACAATCTAAATGAACAATGGAAAATAAAGTGTAAGAAAAAAAGAGAATTAATTGACAGTAAAAATATATGTTGGCGAAGTTGGAATGACGATGGAGAAATTTAAGTTGATATTACATTGTATAATAATGAGTAAAATCAACTTAATTATATCTTAGAGGAAAGAGTTGAATGACAATCAAAGTCTTCATTTGCTGACCAAATAACACTAATTTTCTCGCCTTTGACAATTTTTGGAACATATAATTATATTAATCCAATTTATTTAACATTTGAGATTCTCACTTGTCAATGTAAATATAGACCTAAGGAAACAAAATGATCGATCCATGTTTTAATGGATTGACTCACCTCACTAAGAAGAAAATGTTCAGATCTAAGATTATCTTCAAAATCAGCTAATGGAGAATCGGATTTGGAGGTTGATTTTGAGTCATCACGAGATGAATGATGAGCTGAACCTGATTGAGAGCCCATAGATGAAGACGAATACCTCCAATTATCAAGCATACCACGAAAGAATCCACCTCTCTTCATTTTATCCATCTTTCGTTGTTTATCTTCTACCTTTTGGTTCGCTAAAAAAAGAAAGCCCAAATTAAAGGCTTTCTTCTAGCGTTTCACTGTCACCAAATTATCCTTGAAACGTTATAAAATCCGGCAGTAAGGAAACAATCACAAAAGAACGACACTAGAAAATACAGCACAAACACTACAATATAAACAATAGATGAAATAAATTGTGAAAAAAGTGGATGTAAAGGGATAAATGATGAATTGATGGTGATATCAAGTAAAACTAAATCGGCACAACAAAAACGACTTGTTTATACTCCAATCTCATCTTTTTTTCCATATTTCAAATCATTTATTTTCTTCTTTATCATGTATTCCTTGTCTTGTCTGTCTATTCCTTTATTTCTCTATTCAATTCCAATTTGGTTGATAAACCATTCTGATACCGCAAATAATGGTTAACATTAGTGTTTGAAAAGAAATACACCTCTAAGCACCTTCACCAATCACAGAATTGTAATATTACACCGTTCGAGGAAAAAATTGTAACAATAAAAAACAATTGTCTTCATGGAACAATAATTTGCACAGTAACTGAGAATCACTGATGTTCAATTCACTAGAGTACAAACATCAATCGAGAAAAGATACCACGTCGAAAGTGTTGCTGGTGATTACTTGTTGTCGGATTTTCCTATGGAAATTATTATGATGATAGTCTTTCGAATGTCTTTTCCCTTTACAGTTACGATACAATGAATGAACACAAAATTGCAATTAAATCACTTGGAATAGTCAAGGAGATTGATCGATGTAACCAGAGAATAAAATTGAAGTAAATTAGGGTCGAAGGTTTTTTTAATTCTTTGGGTAAACACAGACACTAAACAAAACTAAAAGTAAAGGTGTATGTTTGCCCAGAAAGACAGAGAGGCAATTGGAAAACAGAATGAGTTTTAGAAAGAGAGAAAGAAAGGAAAGAACAAGAGAAGGAGCAAAAAGCAGAGGAATATAAAGTGAAAAGGAGTAGAGAGACAGAGAGAAATCGAAAGAATGATTAAAAACAACAAATGAGAAGCAAAATTATGTAACAAGAAAAAATAAGTGTAGAATGTAAAATATGGCGTGAAAAAAGAAGGAGAAAATGCAAATGGATAGACAAATGAGAAAGTAAAGACACAGGGAAAAAGAAGAGAAAATCTGTTAACCAGAATTGCCAGCAAGAAAAACAAATATATCAGAAGTTAAGTTGGTCGGAATGGTAACAAGGTGAATAACAATAGAAAATGAAATCATGAAATGTAATTACAGTTAATTGTCAAGTTTCATAGTAAATTGGATGATCACAAATAACAAAAAATATGGCTCAATATGTATGTTAGTAAATATACTTGTATGTGTAACTTGTTTAAAATAAGTAAAAATGTGATGATACTGATGAACAGAATTGAATTTTGCTCTGTTAGAGTTTTCATCTGATTCTGATTCTGATAAAAACGCCCTCTAGAAAAAATAACTCTTACGTAATAATAGAGATGGCAGTAAAGAGAGAGTCAATTTTGCTGCAAGTGTTTACCACTTGTTTCATGGTTTTAATTTGTTTAGTTTAATTTTCCCGAGTTTTTTCGATTCAACATTATTATTAGTCTTTTTTTGTCTTCTTATTTCACTTGAATTATATTTTAGATGAACCAGGTGAGTTGTTTCATTTGTTTATGAAAGAGTAAGGAAAGAGTTACTCTACCTTACCTTGCTTTTTGATTTCAAGTCTATTAACAGCTGGTAATGTTTTATTTTTTTACCTTTCACCTACATTTGTTTGAATTAAAATGGTGGATCAGCTTTATTTCAAATGTTATTTTAGTGAAAACTTATCAATTTGAGGACAATTGTACTTTGAATCTGTTATAATTTACGTTGGAAATTAGATCATCAGTTATTATTAATGCTATTCAATTAATTACTCTCGACTGGTAGAATTCTGGACTCTCGATTTAAACACACATTGATTCTGCCATTTTTTAATTTCCAACCGATTAACCTGATAACAGCTTTGTCTGCTTCTTAATTATGAAATAATTGTCGCTAGATCTTTGTATGGATTCCGTTAAAATCTACCGTATTTTATTTTCTGGGTCTTTTCTATTGGTTGACTCTTCACAAATACAATTCAATGTACGATTCATTAGTTTAAGTCGAGGTTAATTTCACACTCAGGTTTTCATCTATTAAAACATTATTTTCATTTTTATTGTAGCTCCGCAAGTTTGTTTTCAACCGTACTATGAACTATCGCTTTATCGAAAGTCAATCGCCTAAAATATCATAAGTGTATGGAAGAGCGAAGAAATAATGAGTCGTTGATGATATGAATCGATCTGACATGAAAAATAGAGCTATAAGAGATTCTTTACGATTCTTGGATCTTATATTAGAAGCATGGCTCAAATAAACAGTGTGTTGGTGTGATTACAGCGAATTCGGTAATAAATTGTTATGAGATAAAAGTCGTTGATGGGTTCAAAATAAATTTTGATGGTAGTAATGAAAGAAATAAGAATACAATTAAAAGAAAATGTGAATGAAGGATACAAATTATAAACAAGTGATAGACAACTAATGAAGATGGCTGATGAAGATGATGATGGTTATGATGGAAGCTAGTTAGAAGAAATTGGCACTTGGACAGTGAGGCCATTTCAAATTGATTGATGATCATAAAATAGTGTCAGTAATTAAACCAGGTTCTTTCAATGTTGTTTTACGTCTTTCAATAGCCAACATTAGTTTACGCCTTGGACCCAAAGGTAGACCAAGTGATTTGAGATCATTTTCATTGAGTAAAGCCAAAGCTTCAAGATCAATCTTTTCCTTTTGAAAAACTTCAGTATACTCAAGCATTCCTTGAGCAGCAAGAAACAATACAACCGGCGGTGTTGTTGGAGTCAACAAAGATGGATCATCAGCATTATCACCAACACTTTTAGAGCCGTTTTCAATTGTCGGACCTCCTTTGCCTCCTCCTCGCTGTTTATTGTTAATCGATGCTGAAGAAGCTGAATCACCAATCAAAGTATTACCATCTTCATCCCACCCACCAGTGGTTCCTGACATGACTGACAAAGTTGCATTTCTCTGGGCCAATGATCCAGCACTTCCAATTGAATCTGATCCAGTTCCATTTGCAGTAATATTACTTCCATTAGCTGGTTTATCCTCACCGTTACTCTGAGCTGCCCTCAAAGCTTCCAAACTGTGGTAATGTTTTGCTGAATTGTCCGTTGAATCAGCAGTTTCCTGGTCCTCTCTATTAATTGATGACGATTTCTTTGTATCGGTATAAGGCGTTAATAAACTGGAAGCCGATAAAAGGGAATGTCTAAATGAGACTGAACCAAACCCTGGTCTTTCAAATATTGATGACTCTTGAATGGTATTACATGAAATCATTTCATCTCCTAAACCTGAATCTGCCATGTGGCTCAAAAAATCGGGCTCAGACACAGTTCGATGCAGGTTATTCTTGAAACCAAGGAATCCTGTTGACGATGAAAAGGATCTATCACTTGTCCGAGGATGGCAATAAGTTGATGAATCGTCACACGATGATCCAAATAAATCTCTTAAGGCTGGTCGTGCATATAAACGTTCACCATTAGATTGATAAAGATGATTGTGATTGTTTTGATGGTAATGATGGTTAATGTGATTGTTATTGTTAGTGAAATTAGTTTTGTTAATACTGTTATTACTCATTTCACTGCATTTACCCGAATCCAAATACCCATTTGACAATGACAATGAATCTGATTCTTTACACGGGATAGAGGCATAAATATGATGAGAGCTGTTTGATCGTTCAGAATTAATCTTATTGTTAATCACGTCGTATTTACGTACATAAAGTACATCATCGCCTCTTCTTAACCCAGTTAACGATCGAATTGATTTTTTACCATTAGCCAAAAGTAACTCTTTTAAACCAGGTTCACTTCCACTACGAGATTTGTAATCACCACTGCATGCAGTTGAAATTGAATCAGATTGTTGTTTACGGAGTAATACCTTGCGAGATACTCCACCAAAACCACGACTTTTATTTGTCATGGTCCCATTGTTGACTATATCTGAAAATTTTGGAGCTGAACTCAATGATCCATTAACAACAGCAACACCAGTTGGTGTTACATGGGAAGTATATGTTGACCCGGTATTAGCTATTGAAAAGAAAATGAATAAAATTAGATTAATCTTTCATTTGCCATCACAAGTCTAACAATATCATGTTAACTTGAACTCAAATTTGTAAATCTAATCACCTGTATTTGTATCTCTTCTCAGGGAACAAGGTAGAGATGAGATTGGTTCTAAAAGTTTTTTGCGAAATTTTTCCATCGACTTTTCTTCCTTTTCTGCTTTCTTATGAGCTTTTTTAGCAATCTTGTCGAATGCTTTAATCCTTTTTTCAGCTTCAGTTATAGCTTTTTCCTTCTGTTTTTGAACCAGTTTGGGGTTGAGTGCGCTTTGCTTGGCCATCGTTGTATCAAGAAAATCAAGAATCTCTGATTTTTGATGAACAGCAGCGCAATCCTTGGCTGTATGAAAGTCATTATTCAACGACCACAAGTTAGCCCCAAAATTGACTAGAAAGGAGACACAATTGATATGACCATTTGATGATGACCAATGTAACGCAGTGTTACCAGTGAAATCACATTTATCTGGATCACCTCTGAAACAAAGAAAACAGGTTAAATTAGAAAAGAGCAACAATGAGCAAGTGAACAAACAGATTAATCAATCAATGTTAATACTAAATCAATAAATCACAGTATTTTTGTCATTATAGATACATGAAAGCGCTAGCAACTAAAAAATTGAAAAACAATTAAGAGGGAAAAAGCAAACCAATGTCATATGGCAAAAAAAGCATACAAGCATAAAGCATAAAGTACAATCGATGAACAAGTGTTCTTAATCAGAGAAAAAAATACCTTTTTGTCGTGTTTGATTAGTGAACTGAGCAAAATTGATTATCACTATTATGTAAATGATTATATTTTTAACAGTCACAAAAATAATAAGCCGTTGAGCCGATCAGCTATTAAGATTGAGAACAGAAAAGCATAAAATGCTTTCTTGGTCAGCTGGAAACGAGACTTTTTTGAGTGACTTCAATTACAAGTGAAAGTTGTCTTTTTGAGGCAACAAAAATTACAGTAAATTAAGCAAATATAATTTTGATTAATATTATAACCTACAGTAAACAGGTAAGTCACGATGTTAATTGTCTAATTAATTACAAGTATGTACAGTATCAATCAAAAGTACTTCTAAATCCTTTCCTTTTACCTCTACAGGGTTCAACTGGATCACTTGGGTTGAGCATATTTTTTTGGCTTTTCAATGTGAATCTAATTGATTGATTCCAATTGTTTCCAAATGGATTTCATTACCTGTTAACTCAATGAATAAACTGTATTCTGCCTGCTTTTTACGGACTAAAATAATTCAATTGAAATGTATATTTGAACCTTTCCTATTTTTTTGGATGTTAACTGACGGTAATACTAATATTAATGGGTAAAGAAATACGCATATTTAGGTTAAACAATCACGATTCTGACGGATTCCAGAAAGATTATCATCTTGCTCATCAACTTACTAATCATCAGTATTTTAAGGTAATCTTGCAACGATATAATTCATTTCATTTAGCTATTGAATTGTCTTCGTTTCCTTTCATTTTTGCTTTCTTCATTTTTTTTATTTCTTTTCTCATTTTAGTAAAACTTTGATCTTCTTCTTATTCTTCTTCATTTTTTTATTAGTTGCCTTTAATCATGATTGACATGCACAAATGAACCGTTGATTTGATAAAGATTAACCACAAAAAGAAAACTATTAAGGTAATTGGTAATATGTATCAAGACAATAATAGATAGTAAAATGAGTATTCAATTAAACCAGGTAAGTCAAAAGATGTGAAAACAATTGACTGAGTCCAAGTGAAAAGCATTGTTCATCTTGAAAAATGGTAACCAACTTATAAAGAAGACGTGAAGAGAGAGTGAAAATGGATGAAAAAAAACTGTTAATAGCTGAATGGCAAAGTAACAGTCAATGTTATCAATTGTTGAAATGTTAACACACTAATCAACATTGTTCAATTTTAACCAATATAAATGATAACTAATACACAACCAATTTCATCTTTGATTCAAGGTACAATGATGACCATAACAGCCAAATGGAATCAAGTGTTGAAACCAATCATAATATCTTTTGATGGACATTTGGACCTGAGTATAATCTGAGCTCAAACCGAACCAATATGGCAAAATTACAATGTATCTTAGTATCTCAATTCAATTACAGTCATAAGATGGTCATTTGTTTCTTGTTACAATTATACAAAATGGAAAACAACTCGATGATATCATCTCAGGAACGAGACGAGGACTCCTTAAACTATGCAAATGGACCTAAGAATGAAAATTGTGATCATCACCGACTCCAACGTATTCAACGTAATACATGCATAAATCGTTATGCACAGGTAGTTGCTCAACTCACATTAGAGTTGATGAGAGATGTTTGAACGCTGAAAAGACAAATTGCTGAGCTAAGTGGGCAGATAATGGTTGTAATAATAATGATAATAATAAGCCATCAAAAGTCAAAGTAATATGAAAAAAAGGCTAACGCCCGGAGCTAATTTTCACAGTCGCCCTTCCGGAGAAGCACATTACCATCATCATTTCATTTGTAATGAAAACTAGAGAAAGTAAAGATGAGCCTGAAAACAATCAACAAGCAAACCGAACATTGACCTTTTTGTTTGTTGATTAAATATAATTTTTGCTGATTTCTTATGATTTGTTAGCTGCTCAAAATTGCTGTTAATGTGATGCTTTGGCTATTTTATTTTATTTTCACGCAATTTTGATCATTTGAATCACGATTTGAAAAACTTTGCTCAACTATCCCATTACAATTAACAGTAAAAAGCGGTTTCATTTTTGTTCAAGTGAAACAAGCAAAAAAGGTGAAAGTTGATATCTAATCATGATCACAGTGAACACAAAATTGAACAAAAAAAGTTAATGTCAAGTGTGTTGATCAACACATTAAATCATCTTTATCTCGACTCATCATAACTGTTAACCTTTAATCGTGTAAACAATTGATTAGAATCAATGAAATGATCAATTAATTTACACAAATTAAAGTGTAATTGTTAGCCGTTTGAAATGGTTTTTGGCTTTTCACTTTTCTGCTAACCTTAAGGGAAACAATTGTTATGTTTCAAAAGGGAAAAATGTTTCAATTCAACAATTTAAATTACTAACAGTTGAACATTTAAATTGAGTGGACAATTTTTTTGACAATTTACAGTTGACCCGATAAATTACCATTAAAAGTGTTTAAAGCTACACAAAGGTTGAAATGGCGACCATTTACAGAGTCAACAATTGACTTTACAATTACAGTTAAACAATTTGATTGTTCAAGTTGATGGTGATGATGATAAGTCGTTAGCTTTTTATGCTTCATTATTATAATCATGTTCAAGTATCAATTCATTCATTGATCATTTACTCATCCAATTGTACTCTTTAACCATTTACAATTAAAAAATGGACTTTACGCGTTAATTGGAAAGAAAAAGGTTAACCTGGTAAAGTTATAATTAAACTAACAGCCAGAACCAACATTGTATTCATTGTCACTGATTAAATTTTGGGTTAAAATGGGTTCAATCATGGCAATGCAATGAGAAACATAAAAAAGAGTCGAGAATAAATTGAAATTGATTTAGATGGTTTAGAACAGTAAATTACTGATTGTAACAATAGACTAGACAATTGAACAGCTAAATTGTTGATTACAATTGATTTACTCGGTAAACTTTGATTTCATTTGCTCAAGTAAATCAAGTGAAAGTTGTAAATTTGGTAAATCATGCAAACAAGAAAATTGATTGCACCTTAAAATTGTCAACCAAATTATTCAACGGAAACAGATTGCAATTATTTATTTACTTTTCATTTCTCCGCAACTTCTCATTGTTAATTAAAAATGTTAATCAAATTGAAACAGTTGAACACTCGAGATAATTACGATTGTTAACCTTGAGATTGGGTTTGATTGTTTGAACCACTTTATGATTGAAGTAAATATTTGATCAAGAGAAAGTTTCCAATGCAAATAAATGAAATAATCAAAAAGTTAATGTAATTAGACTCAACAGCTAATCTAGTAAATTTAACCTTCTTTAATGGTTTGATGTTCAAATGAAAGTTGACTCTTAATTGCGAGAGAAGCAAATGAAATAATTTACCAATAATTGGGTTAATCTCGTCAAATTTTAATTCTTCTTCCATTTCCTATTCTCCAAAATTGTGATGAACAGCTTTCAGGTGAGGTTTCCACCTCACCTTACCTTGATTGATTGACAAATCAACCCGAGATGAAACCTCACCCAATGATTGTATTCAATTGATCATGTCAATGACTTTCCAAATGGTTAACATGGTTAACAGTCAATTAACCGTTAAAGGTTACCAGTTGAGCCTTTTTTTATTGCCAAGAAACGCTAAATGATTGTAAATCTTTGTAAATAGTTGGTGGACAAATGATTAAATATTGACTTTAAATGAGGAAATAAATTAATTGTAATTTTTTTGCGTCTCATTTCATTAATTTCACTTATTTTTGGGTTAATTTATTGATAAGTGTTTTCACTCTTCAATATTTTTCTTTAAACATTCAATGATAGGCAAAAATTGAAACCTAAAAGTGTTTTTACATTTCATTTTTTTCCTCTCGATTCTTCATTAAACATTTCACTTTATTCATATCAACTTGTACGGTTGATACGTTAATGATATTAAAGTGGCAACAATTTGTTGATCAAGTCATTGATCGAGCTTTCAATATGGAAAAATTGGTAACAATTTGATTGAATAATGATTACTATTCATTTCCTATTTGCCATTAACATTGTTTGATAGACAGATTCTGTACTGCACCATCATCATTATTAATGCCTGTTATTTAATTTACTTTTTATTTTCAATTTGACCAAACATTTCCATCTGTGTGTTACTCCAGATTGAACGGGTTCAACAGTTGAGCTGAAAAGGTGATAATTTTGATGACTAAAATTGATTGCAATTTAATAACTGTCGAGTGTTTTACAGACTCTACATTCAACTGATATTATCTTGTTATTTTGAGCTGTGTTATGACAATAAACTGGTGACAATTAAACAATTTTATAGACTCTGAATGTAGTCCATTTCAATTGAAAGTCCGTTTTTCACACTCAAAGACTTGGCTCTAATGCTTGGTTTCATCAACTCATTACATGAAAAACAACATTATTTTATAACTAATTTACATCAATGTTTTGATTCAATTTTTCATAAAGGTTAGAATGTATTAAGCATATTGATCAGTTCAACTATTCAGATTTTCATTTAATTTCAAGTTCTCTGAATCTTCATTATGGATTGATTAGCATTTCTCAGATTGAATTCAATGATTTCAACCAAATTTCCCATAATTTCACGGCTGTTGCTCTGATGCTTCAATTTTCATCAAATGGATGTTTTTAAGTCATGAGTATTGACTATTTAAATTGTCGTCTTAGTCAATTCAAAATGTATTTGATATTATTTGATTCCAATGATGGTTGAAGCTAATGTTTCTTGGGTCTTGATTGGGTATTTTAATAGGTTTGTCCTTCGACAAGTGTACTTGTTGAATGGCTCGATCTCAATGGTAAGGGAACACGGAAATAAGTTTATTCAACGAATTTTTCGCTTATTTTTATAATTCCATTTTTAATCGTCTTCTGTTATCAAAATAACATCCAACACTTTTCTTGCAAATGAAGTCAGTAGCAAGAAAGTAATCAATAGACTCTTTGTTTAGCCATTTTATCCCAAATTCATAATCAAATGATTTCTTTTATTGTAATCCATCCAAGTTGCAATTTTTTGTTCACCAAATCTGCAAAACATAAAGCCTTAACTTAATAGCTAAAGTCATGGAGAAATGAGCAAAATTTAAATTTGAAAAGTTGAAATAAAACAATGAAATCATAAAATGGATGATTGTCTAAATTTATTTAAAAATGAAACTAAATTGTCATCCATGATATTAATCAATTTGTCGCTTATAAGATGTTAAACTTTAAGTTAGATATCAATCATTAAAGTGAAAACTCTCGTTGAGCGCAAATCATTTTAAAGCTAAATTTTGTTTTCTATTTAAATTGGGAATAAACACTTTAATTTGGTTTCCAAACGATTACAAATGCTACCTTCTTGCTGGTCAACCTGTTATAGCAGCTTCTTCGTTTCAAGTTGTTTGTTAATTGCTCTGTTAATTTCAAATTTAACGATAAACAGTAAACTGTTGAATGTTGTTAGAGCCGATTCGGATTTACTGGCAAGTGCATCAAGCTGGAGTCAACCGCCAACAAACAATCCACCAACCTGCCAATGTGCTCCAAGACCAGTGAAATATGTTGCTATCGAGGTAAATTGAAGGTCTACTTGATTTAATTTGAGTTTAAGGTAACAATCATTTCAATTCTGTTTTCCATCTTCAACCAGATACCAAAGATAATTAAAGTTCCAGCTCCAGCTCCGCCACAGATGATGATGCCTCCAGCTCCAAGTCAACAAACTAAACAGACAATCATTCCAATTACGATTCCTTTATTGACCCATGTTCCTGCTCCAGCACCAGCACCAATGCCTGCTCCTGCACCTTCACCACCACCTTCGGATGGATGGTCAGCTCAATCAAATCCATGGAGTAATTAGGATTCTGGTTTCTCTTCAAGTCAGTACAATCTTGATCTTCATTTACATTCAATAAATTTACTTGATTCTAACTGTTTCAGACATTTTGGTTACACTGTTTCTTGATCGAGTTTGTTTGATTATTTCATGTGGAATTGTAAATTAATTGATTCACCATTAAGTTGATTTGACGATAAACATTTCACTTTAGTAACCAGTAATGTGTAAGTCTGGTTTGTTTTGCAAGATATTCATTCACCCGATTCAATCTTTTTTTATTGCTATCAGATTATGTCAACTATTATTTGAATATATTGAGGTTCAACAGGAGATTCAGCCAATAATACCGAATAAATTGAGTGAAACTCATAAAAGAAACAATTGATTAAAGATTTACATCTTGATCAACTTTCACTTGAATAGGTTAAGATTAGTTCAATAAGAAATGCCTTACAGGTCAAAATTTTAATTAAGATGTTGCTTCTATTGCACCAAATCAATGGTTAGCTATTGTTATCACAATTTATTGGATCAATTTAAATTGTTTAACCAACAGGATGGATATTAATGTTAATATAAATAGCAAGAAATAACTTTCCCAAATAATCAAGATTAACCAATTCAATATTATGCTCAATATTAATTAAAATGAAATCCATTTTTAATCTGCTTTATCTTCCGTTAATCATTTTGATACCCAATTTTTTGTTTTCTGGTCTCACAATAAAGCTGATTGTTGGTTTAACAAAAATGGGTACAATTAATAATTAATGCTGCCAATCTATTTCGGGTTTAATTAACTGGTATTCATTGTGCTTACAATTGTGATTAAAAGTCTCAAGATTGTTAATCAAGTAATAATAAAACTCGAAACTGAAACAAACGAAACAACACACATTTGGGTATTTGGGTAACCAATATGTTCAATTTAGGTTTACATTGATTGACTAATTTGAATGACAACCTTACTGGTCAACTTACCCTCGACCAATGAGTAACCTCAATACGTCCAAGTGACCATAATAAGCTGCCCAAAGAGTCGGTGTTAACCCATCTTCATCTGGATTGTTACAGTCTTTTCTGGTTGCTTCCTTTAAAATGTCTTGGAAACCATCGCGAGCAGCTCGATGATATTTATCCTTTTCAATGTTGTTAGACATATTATTAATCAGATTGGTAATCACTTTATTATCCGTTTGTCATTATTCAATTTATTGTTGATTAAATTAAAAATTAACAATTAAAAAGGGACACAAAATAGAGACACGACAAGAACCAGGACAAATATCACAAAATCCAATGTTGGTTCAACATATGATGAAAAAAGTAAAACCAAAAAGTTTCTGTTGCTACATAAAAGTACACAATTTACAAAATTAACTGCAAGATGATTATTAACGGTTGTTGATGATGAACATAAGGAAGAGAAAGACAGAGAGAGACTAAGAGAGACGATTAATGATGTTAATTATAATAAAGTTTATGATGATAATGATGATTGTTTATTTTGTCGCCGTCTTTTCGGGTTTGTTGCTGTGTTGCTATTGCCACTGTTGGTAAGAGGCTTTTGTTGTTACGACAGTCAGTAAATGGTGAAAAAAAGACAACAGAAGATGATGATGATGGGGATGTTGATGGGGATGTTAATACTGATGCTGATGATGAAAATAGAGAGGTAAAAGAAGGTGGGAAAGGGAGTTAGCTAGAGTGGGTAATATGGGAGGATAAAAGGTAAGTTGGCAAGTTGAAAATAGACTAACCTGATCTTGGCACAAACCTAATGGAAACACAGATGAAAGGTAAAGAAAAGATGAAAAGAAAGGAAGTTGGATGATGATGATGATGAGAGGGGATTCACGAGGGGATTCAACCAGGTAGTTTTCAATTGAGTGGGTGAAAGGAGTCTTTTGTAGGAGACATTTGGTTGAAGTGTTGGTTAAAGCAAAAAGCAAGTGACCGAGACGAGGAAACCATTTCTTGTGAACCTTTTTGTTATCTCTTGCATTGGACTGTTGACTTTGAACCTGGAAATTGTTGCCATTTAATCAACATAGTTACACATTTCACTGTTATTGTAATCTCAACTAATTACCATTTAGTTTAGTTGACCATTTTACTAGAAATATTCAACACTTTTTGTGAAATATTTAGGAAAAAACAACAAAAAGTCTCTAACCAGTTAAGACAAGTTGAAAACCTTTTTTCTGTAAAAACCATCTTTAGCCGTTTTGGTTTTTTTCTGGTTTCTCGGTTTTCCAACCCAAAATTAGTTGCTTTTTAAACTTTCTCATGTCATTCTGGTTGGTTCAACAAATGAACTCAATTAATTCATGATTAATTCACAATTGGCTGATTTAGGCAACTTTGCATCAACTTATTACAATGAGAGTTATTACATGCAGCATTACCATTAACCATTACAGCTATTAATATTATTCACTATTACATTATACTATTATTGCATTATTTAGTTGTTTTTTTGGGTGCTTTTCTTGAGGTTTATTAATAGTAGGCAATTTGATTTTCTTCATTTTCTGGCTTGATTGTTGGCTATTTAACTTGCATTCTGCAACTCATTATGGTTAGTATTAGTGCTTGAAAATGGCTGATTAGCAATGTTTACCAGCAAGCAAAGAAACAACCTTTTTTATTATATTCAGCTTTCACGGGTATTTTTTTGGTGTCTTTCCGATTTTTAAATGATTTTTGTTTATTCTTCTGATGTCCGTTTGCATCATGCTTTTTGATTACAGGTTTTGGGTGAAGTACTTTTCATTTGACCAAAAATTTCCTTGGGAAAAAATGACACAAATAATAGTTAATAAATAACTATCAATGGTATTTTAATCAATGGCTGCCACATTATTATTATGATTACAATAGGAATGGCACCTTGAATTAAAAGGTAATAATAGTTTTTTACCATTTTTAACTGGTTTTAATTTTCTGGTTTTCTTTTGTTACCAGAAAACCAAAACGGTTCACTGGCTCCTTAACAATAAAACAACATTTTACTCTCAGCTTTTTGTGTGTTGCTACTTTCAATGTAGATTTATGTTTGTACTCTTATTATTAATTCACTTTTGATTCACCATTTTTTGTTATTGATGGTCATCTCTGTGTGACCGGAAACTTTGCAAGGTAGTAAGGCGATTTGTGAAAGATGAAAATTACGTGATGGTAAAGTTAATGTTTTTCATGGAAATCAAATTATCTATACTGCTGTTGGTGAACATTTATGCAGCCCAAGGAGACAGACCAAAATGAAACAATGTAGATACATTGTAATTCAGGCCAATTAGATTTATATTAACTTGTTTAACTTGTTCCAAGTTGACGTTCACCGAACAATAGTTATATAATTTACCAGGGGACAGACATTAATCAAATTTTACAGATGAGACGAATCCATTGTCATGTATCTTGTATTGTATAATATATACCCAGAAAATAATGACAAAGCCAATGAAAGAAACACAAATTTATCATAGTCTCGAATGTAAATAAACTTTGTAAAAAGGTTAAACAAACCAACAATTAATTATATTGATCAATAAAATAATCCAATTTTTAAAACAAAGATCAAACTACAAATTGAAAAGAGTTACCCAAATTTAACCCAAAAATTGGCGGCTAGAAGTGAGACCATCTAGTGAGAGATAAACACACTAATACATGTTTTTGATTCAATTTCAAGATTGCATTTTGCTCGATCAATCATTTTAATTGTAAATCTCATTTAGTTACATAGGAAATCTTATAAGAAACATTGTTCCATCTCTGTGAGTTTTAATTTTCCCCAACTTTTCAGCACTTCATGTTATAGTGAAAGTATTTCAAAAACAAGTATCAAGGTTTAATCAGTTGGACTTTTAAATGAAATCAGTTTGCAAGCCGATTTGCCTTCGGGGAAAATTATGATCAAAACCTTGCTTAAATAAAGCATTAAGTATTACCATTACAGACAGTAAATAAACAACTTTTCTGGTGAATTCCTCCACATTATCAACGTCATTGAACTATCTCTTGAAACCATCGGAAAAGCCATTTCACAACAAAAAATGAACAGAAGCGTGTTGCCCAACTCTAGGCTCCATTATTTCAACCCATTGACTGCTCCAGTTGTATAATCTGAACAGGTTAAGAGGGACAAGTGAAAGGACAACACTCTCTTGTAGCAATCCAGAAAAACTTCAATTGACCCAACATGGGCTCATCTTTTTCGCATCACCCAGGTAAAAACCCGTTGATTTCAAGCCTTTCTTTAAACTGATTGATTCATGACTTTCCCTGATTGCTTTAGGGAGCCAAGATGATGATGATAGATGCTGATTTTGATCAAACTTGAGTTCTTGAACATATTTATTGCTTTCTCCTTTTCATTCTCCCTCCACGTCCCATGAAATCTAATTTGTTTATCAGTTAATTTCTCATTTAATCATCAGTTAATAAACGACCAGCATTCATCGACTATTTCGCGGTCCATGTTAATTTGTTTACAAGTGCTTACATTTTCTTATTTTAAAAGTTGATCTTACAGTTGTTAGTTGTTGTTACATTTAAATTGTAGAGACCTTGTTAATTCAAATTGTTTGTGATCATGTTAATATTGGATTATATCATTTATCCAGCAAGTAAACTTGCTATTATCTGGATAATTTACAAATTGCTTGAAATTTCAATCAGAGCTTATCGTCTTGCAGCTCATTATCAAGACTTTCCATGTGAAAAAAGTCATTGGCTTTTTGGTGATTTGCTTAAAATTGCTCCAAGACTTCCAAAAACGGATCGAGAAGAAATCGCAAGTATGTAATCTTTTTTGATATTATTTTATCAGCCGACATTTTTAATCTTGTATTAAAAAACAATCGAAGAAATGTCCTTCAATGGGCTTCTTTTCATATAAACCACCTAAATATTTTCTTGTTTTCTTCTAAAAAGGTAACGTAAGGAAGTTTATTTATCGTAATTACTTCGAAACTGAAAAAAGGAACGATATTCTAATAGCGTGGATGAGTTGGATTCCTGTTGTTATTTGTTCATCACATAAAACCTTAGAGGTGATTATAAACTTTAAACCATATTTTGTGTCATTGCCAACTCTTCAACCCAACTTTTACCAATTAAGTTGTTCCGGTCACTGTGATCACTTTTTGTTTGGATACCATCGAAACCAAGACACCAACATCACTTGAACATCTACATAACTTTGGTCATCTATTGTGCAGTTTTAAATGGTCTTTTCGATAAGTTACCATTTGTGGAAATCGAAATTATAATACATAGAATAAAGTGAAAAACTCAATTTTTGAGCAAAACGTATTTTCTCCTAGTTGATATGCGAAGATAAGGTGTTCGCTTTTATCGCGTTATAAAAGTACGCTCTCCTTTTCGCTTGACTCGCATTCGCATATATTTTCCACAAATACCCACTCATTGGAAAGACCAGTTAAAATTGTACAATAGATGATCTAACTTTGAGAGATTAATCGAATAATCTTTCAATAATGTCCAAACATAAAAGGCTTACTGTGATCCGAACAACCTGATGATTATCAAACAATTAAATTAATTTTCTGTACTTTTTTGATTCATCTAACCTTAACATTTTGGTTCATCCTTGCAGCCAATTATAACTAAACCAGAAACCAGAAAACACCACATTTATCGGTGGTTGGGTATGAGAGATGGTTTGGTTTCATCTTCTGGATCAAAATGGAAAGCAAGACGTAAAATATTCGAACCTCTGTTCGCATCCAAACAGCTGTCACAATTTACCACCTTCATAAGATCTAACACAGTTGATATTGTTAACTCAATGGAAAGTAAATGTCATCAACCCATCAATTTATCAGATTATATCCACCAACTGACAATGAACTCTATTTTTGAGGCTGCATTCAAATTACCTCCGGATTCATATAAACAGCAGAAAAAAGTACTAATAGAGGGAATTGCTGCATTCGAGGACAGTTTAATGGAGCGTATTTGTAATCCACTTTATTGGAGCGATTGGATCTTCGAACAGTTTAACCTGGGCAAACAATTAAACGAAGTCCAAAAGTATGGAGACGTTGAATTCAACAAAATCATTAATAAAAGATTACAGACAAATAATAATACTGATGATCTCCAACTGGATGGCAATCAAACACGTCGAGACATGATCGACCTGATGTTTAAGCATAATAACGGAAAGGGTAACATTGACCGAAGCGGCATGATTGAAGAAATGCTCACAATGGTTGCTGCTGGACACGAAACGATCGCCAATTCTCTAAGTTGGCTAATTTTTACATTAGGTAATAATATTTACAATAAGTTAAAATATAATCATTACTAATTCATGTTTCTTTCATGTCATATATCTCTAGGAAACCATCCTGAAATCCAAGATCGTATTGCTGAGGAGATAAATGAAGTTATTGGTGATTTGGATGATTTCAGTGATTTGTCAATCTTGAAACAACTCGTTTATATGGAACAGTGTATTAAAGAATCACTTCGTTTGGTTCCTCCTCTTCCAGTCGTTTTAAGGCATCTTGAAAGTGATGTTCAAGTTGGTTCAAAGGTTTTACTCAAAGATTCAGTTGTAGTGCTGTTCATCTTAGGTGCTCATCATGACCCAACTGTTTATCCTGATCCATTTACATTTAATCCCGATAGATTCGCTCCCGAAAATATTGATTCAATTCCCAAATATGCATTTCTTCCTTTTGGTTTGGGTCCAAGGATGTGCATTGGTTACCGTTATGCTATGATGGAAATTAAAATTTTCTTATCTCAATTTCTTCGTCGTTATCGGGTTAAATCTTGTAAAACCATGGAGGAAGTCACTTATTATATTGAATTAATCACACGACCTTCATGTCCATTGGAGGTGATTATAAGTCCTCGAGAATTGTAAATACTATGTGTATAAATGCTTTTAATTTAAATAGATTTATAGAGTAATGCAATCGCTGTTCATCTCAACACTTTTAGTTTTGAATGACAGCGAAGATTTATTTTTTCATTATTTGTTTTATGGTTGTTAATGTTGTTAATTTTTTCCTGATAATTTTCAACTAACAGAGAAGATATAATTTGATCGAATTGCACTGTTCCAGGAAATTAATCGAATTATATTGACTAGGAAATCAATTTATTGTAACTTCCCGCCTGTATAAAATGTACATTTAAATATTAAATCAATTTAACACAAAAAGTGATTCACTGTAACCATTTTAAATTCAAATGAAAAATGATCTTGTCATAAACTAGATATGTTAGTGATTTGGTGATAAACAATAGAATTTTTTGAATTTTTTTTTATTTATGAGTATTTCATACGGTTATTCTTGAGTCAAAGTGGATCATAGCATTTGATCAATAAAATAATTGGTCAAACAAGTCGTTTTCGTTAAAAAATAGCATTAGAAAATAGTAATAGTTTAGAGTTCTGAAGTTATTATGAGATAACATTCATAATTTGTAATTTGGTTATGGTTAAAAACTGGAATGTGAATTGCACATATTTTGCTTTCAGTGGTCCATGAGTTTTACATGCGAGGATTCCACTTTGTTCATCTATGAGATCAAACTTTAAAAGATTAGCTTAAAACAAGCTTACCAATGTATTTGTTGTAAACTGAGCCTAAATATAAAACTCTAGAATTGCCTTCAATCACTTCTCTAACTTCTGATAATAGTGTTATTGAACCATCGGGTGAATGAAGGCAGGAGACAATTTTACCAGAAACATCTATTTCTAAGGCCATTCCTCGGAATGTGAACAAATTGAATAATTTAAAGGTTTTAATTTCCCATCCTTTCAATGTCAAGTCAGGTGATTGTATCAATTGACCAAAAAATTGAACTAAATTACCGACAGCGTAAATTGTTCGAAGGGCGAAATTCCGAAGAAAAGGTTTATTTTCACCCCAATCAATCAGGTCTGGGTTCTGGGTAGTCCGAGCGATAGCAAGTGCCACCCAATAAGTTTCTTTATCTTTTCGAGTTGATCGTCTAATATTATCTGGTTCACCTGGTAAACGATCAATTAAAACTTCGGTTGTTCCTGCTTTTGGTCCTTTAACATAATGGCGAAGAATTCGTTTGTTTGTTATTTCACATACCAAAATAGATGTTTTATCGTCAGTTAATTCAATTCCATTCGGGAAGAGTAAACCTTTCATTATAACAGTCGCCTTTTTGGCAACTTCGTCGTATTGAATCACTCGCCCTGTATCGTCTTGATCCAACATTGTTGGTACAACTTCACTGAGATCAAAGTGTGAGCTTGCATCTGTCATGTAGATGACATTACCACCAGATGTTCCAGCACCTTCATCAATAACCAAATCATCGAGAAATTTACTTGAATTGCCCTCAATTAAAAGATCTGATGACATAACTAATTCCGGTTTAGGAGACGGCGCTTTGATCGAAGTCTTTAAAACGCCGTGATAAGCATCAATAGTATACAAATCTCCTTTGGATGTGACTCTGTTACCCAAAGGTCGCCCACAACGTTTTTCTTGCCAGGCTGGACAAGTTCCATTAGATATTCCAACAGTAGTAAAAGTAGTGTATTTATCGTCAGAAATTTGCAAGATTCGACCATCCTGAAGTCCTACATAGACTTTACCTGTAATGAGATAACAATAGCAAATTTATTCTCACAAATATCATGCTAGTAATTATTATAATTTCAATAAACGCATTATTATGACAAAAAGGGTATCATTGACTGCATTGATGCAAATCTAACCAGAAAACCAAAGAATCAGATAATATTTCATCTCAACATAAAAGTTACATAATTTGATACTTGAAATTGAACTGAAATTGCCCTTAAATACTAGCAATTACTTATACTGAATAGATTAGACGATAAAATGATTGACGGATAAACTTACCTTCGAACGGAGCTAAACTTTCTGGACCTTCAACTTCATCAGTAAACAATTTGGTGGCTTTAGATAGAATGTCATTTTCAGCATAAGGACCATCAAAAGATTCAGCCAGGTAATCTGTATATCTGGAAAAAAAACATTAGAAACTAAAGTATAAAGTAAAACTCATTATTTTTCAGTAAAAGAAATGATTAAATTTCAAAGTACTCACTGTCGAGATCTAAAATTCAAAGATTTCATAAAAGGCGCATATAAAATTGCTACGATTAAAACCAGCAAGTAAATGACTGGTTTGAAGATTGTTTGATATTTTGCTGTTTTTGGAATTGGTCTTTTAGACCCAGCTTTTTCCTTAGTAACTTTCTTAGCCATAACCGGTCCAAAGTATCGTTAAAACCTAGAAATGGAAAAGGAAAAGAATTTGGATGAGTGATCGTTCAATGGCTGTTCATAACCTGAGGTGAATAAAATAACTATTATATCTGACATGATAAAACATAATGGAAATTTAGTAACTAAGGTGTCTAAATGTATGTTAATTTTTCAAATAACTAGCACAATAACAATATAAGTAAATCAATTGAATAATCATTTTATTCTGACAAGTTTGTGAGTAGGAATTGCAGACAAGGTCAAGTAAGTTTAGTCAACACAATATGAAAGATCGATTGAATCTATTGCTTGAGCGTGAATCATAGCTGAATATTTATCAAATGAATATGTTGAACAATTTGTTTTATAAAATGAAACATAATCACCGAAATTGGACGGAAAAATCTTTAAAATGCAACGAAATGCATGAAAAATTACAGCCAAAGATGGCTTTTGACTTGATACATAGGAATAAAGTTTTGACAAGCAATAATCGACTCACCTGAATGAAATCCAATCTGTATTGTTCACCACACGACTTCAGGGAAGAATCATGCACCAACTAGTCGTAGATCTAATTAACTCAACAGTCCAACTATTGGAAAGCAATGATTTTATTTTGTTATTATGTATCAATGTTTATCCAAAGCGCAACCGTCAAAGTTAAGTCATTTTTATGATTAGGTAACTTGAGTATTACACCTGGTGTCAAAGATAGCCCTTCAAAGCGGCAAAAGTGAAATCTAGCAAATACCTATCGTTTAACAGAGGTACCTTTTATTTTTTGTTTTTTTTCTGTATCTTTAAGAACACGAAAACTAAATTATTACAGACACATTAAAAGTTACAATCAAAACACCAAATTGCAAAAATAAAAAAATTAATTTCATTACGACTGAAATGCCATCTATGTTTGTCAAATCAAACTGTACTTTTTTTGAAAATTTTGACGCCAAAAATATATAAAAGATCAAAATGCCAAAATCATATTAATTATCAGTGATTTAGTGATTTTCTGAACCATTTAATGGTTAAATTTAATTTGGGTTCAGTTATAACTATCAAATGAGATAATTTTTGACTATGTCCTATCTTTAAGGCTTATCGTGTGACAAATGTTACCAGTATTAATCTTTATTGTATCAACGTGAACTTTGATCGGTTCATCCAATAGTTCGTTTAGCTGTGCAATTAAATTTGAAGCTGATTTATCTGCTCCAGGCAAACACCAAGCTATACTTGTATGAAAAGTAAAGTCATCAAGGCAAAGATTTTGGTTCGAAGGAGCAATTGTTGATTCGACTTTGGCGTTGTAATCATCCAATGTTTGTTTGATTAAATCAAGTACATAACGAGAAGTCCTGGTGTTCACTGAATCTACCATTAATTTGGGTTCACAAAGGCAAATAAAAGATCTGGTAGACTCTTCATTGGTAAACAATTTGAATACTGACAAGTAAATGTCAAAGGCCTGACAAATTGACAGTTTATCTCTTAAACCTGTAACAAAAGGTGTTATCTGATGAAATGATAGAGCATAATGACCTCGTACCATTGAAACGTGAATGTTTTCAATCAGCTGAATATCAGAACCACAGGAGCTAATACAATCACTCAAATCAATTAAAGAGTCATCAGGCAATTCACTGTATACAAAAGTTGTCCATTGGCCACGGACATGAGGATAGGAGCGGATTCGTCCATCTGGTTGAATAGTCGAGTAGTCGCTTGATTCATCGCTCTCAATGGGTGAAGGAAATTTTGGTAAAGGTAATTTTGAAGACTGCATATTAAAATACTCTAAAGATTGTTTGCAAATATAAATGAAAAATTGACCAAAATAATTTAACTTAATTTAGTTGCTGATCACAGCTACAGCTAGCGCTATCTACATCAGATAGAAACATAAAAGCTGAAATAGAAAGAAGAATAGACAGCGAAAAAGAAAGGTTCTAGAAAGTGAAATAGGTGGAGACTTTATTTTTGTCAAATGACAGATAAACGGTAAGTTGCCAGTTAAAAGTCAAATCAAGTTTATGTTCATTCAAATTTGATCAACCCTAAATTAATTTTGTGGAATCTAAAAATTTGGATTTTGTGATTTTCAAGTGACTTTAATCAACAATAATATCTTTTGCTAATTAACTTTGGAACCTTCTACACCCTATTCACTTTGTATCTGCAAAAAAACGACCAAATCTTTTTCTGCTCCTGTTCTTTCCATTACTGTTTTCTCTCTGTGTTCTTATTTACATCTCCTGTCACCAAGCTTCTGTCATTTGTTTTTATTTTGATTGTTTCTCTCATTGGAATTAATCGAATCTATCTAGCTAGTTTAGCTGGTAATCTTCAATTCAATTTTCTTCTTGCTGCTGGTTAAATGTTTTCTTTCCTTCCATCTTTATATTTCCATCCAATATTTGTGAACTCTAGTAATCCATTTAGAAGAAGACTTTATTTTGTGTTGTCTATCATGGAAGCCAATGTGAGAACAGTTCGCTGTTAAACTGGGTATTGTTGCATCTTCTGGTATTTATTATCCGTTCAACAAAATAATTTGTTAAAATGAAGCTACTGGAAAGCACCAAATTTGAAGCTCTAAACTCGGCTCTGAGAATACACACTGGACAATGTTCCATCGTTGGGCGAGTTGAGAGTTACTCCTGTAAAATGGCTGGCAATGATAAAAGATTGTATAAAACAATGCATGCCGAACCAGGAACCAGTCCAAACGATTTACATGCTCTATCTCCACCACAAAGTCTACAATCTTTCTCCTTCAGCCCAGCTAAAAGCTTTAGCTACAGTAACAGTGATGACGGGCTTGAAAGTAATGGGCACCTGTGTGACACAATCTCGCGAAAAACCCTCTTCTTTCTTATTTCAACTCTTAATGCATCTTTCCAGCCAGATTATGACTTCAGTGATGCCAAAAGTGATGAATTCAGCAAGGAACCCAGTTTACGGGTAAATTAAAATTATAATCGATTACCTTCAAACTTTGCCCCACTCCATCTGTCAGGGAATTTACGTGCAAATTTAACCTCTCCCTTCCTTTCCCTTTTCACTCTCCTTGTAACAAAGAAAACTCTTAGAAAAAGCAAGATAGACTAACGATAACATGTATCCTTTTAATATAGTAATGGAACAGCTTATATTTATCGTTTCTAGATCTTTCTTCTTCCAAACTATACACCAAAAAGCACAGTCCTTCCCTCTAATTATAAATTCACTATTGATAAAGAATGAGGTATTTCCGTTAATCATCGATCTAGTTCATTGAAAAGAGACAATTTTATGTCATCCAGATGATTACTGGGTACAATTTGTCCTTTTCAATAATTTATCATCGCCTGATTACCGCCATTTTGACTGTACGATCTCCTTCAGTGTTCAATTGAGGCGGGAAAGATCTCGTTCTCTTTTTTTTATTTAGCCATATTTTTTCATTTCTACTTGCCTTGAAGGTAAAAAATTATCTAAACTTCTAATCATAACATCTTGTTCAACTTGTTTATTTTCTTTCACCTTGTTCTAGCTTGTCTAGTTTTATTTATCTCATGTAGGAAAATGCAACAAAAACAAACTAGAGATTGAAAAGTGATAAATCTGTTGACAGGCAAACCTTTTGAAGGTGCGTTAGTATTTTCAATTGTTCAAGTACAGGAATCGAATATTTGAGATAGCAAACTTCATAAGATCATCATGTTCAAATGATAAGAATTATTCTTTTTATTAAATATCAATTATCTATTTCATTTGATTAGTTATTTTTTATCATTCTCGTTACGTCAATCTATTTTTCAGTTGTAAACATGCGTTAGCAACTAAAACTGTCAATAATTATCAGCAGATTTTCAACTCATATTTCAAACAATTTTAATGCGCAAAATTTTCTTCCCTGCTTTTGCAAAATTTTATCTGCTAATTAATGTTTCTAATTGATTTTTTTCCCTACTCTATTCCCTTCAAATAGTGGGTTATGAACGCAGTCGATTCAAACTTTCTTTCAACATCTGCTCACCAAGCTTACGCTGCAATCCGAAGTCAACTTTGGTCTGCCATTGATGCGGAAATAAATTGTTCCGACTGTGAAATTTACAGGTAAATAAAGTGTTCGATGGTCATTAAATTAAGGGAACTTAAAACTGAAAAATTTGTTCAATTAAAAACCTGGACTTCTATTGGCAAATCGTACCTGAATTGTTTTCAAGGGTTTGAAGCTTGAAGGCGCATAAGTCATAACCGATTTTATGAGGGTTGCTTGATAGAGTCACTATCATTTATCACTTATGAGTAAAGTAATCTTGTGCCGAGACAATATCTGTTGAGTATCTGATGGGTCATCAACCCTTTTTAGCCATAATTTTCCCTATCTGCAAGTATGCTTTACTCATAATGTTAATATAGTCATGTTGTTATTGAAATAAGATTGATTGAGAAAATTAAGTTTTCTTTTCTACTGATAATAGAACCTACTCAAGATTATTTAACTCTTGTTTGTTGTTATCTTTTCAACATGTAAGGGAGTCTTTAAGATTTGATTGAGCATCGTAATTACAGCATCAATCATAATTAGTGTAATTACTTTAAGCGAAATGGTAGCTATTTTATTAACAGATTTTTCGTCAAGATTCCCTTGTTTATTTCAATTCATGTCTTGCCTATTCTTCCATTTCAAATGTCCTGATTGATTGATCATCTTAAATCAAATTTTATTCACAACTAATTCGATCTTTTCCCTTTTACAGTTACAATCCTGACCTGAGTTCAGATCCTTATGCTGAAGATGGAAGTCTCTGGTCTTTCAATTATTTTTTTCACAATAAGAAACTGAAACGCATTGTATTTTTCACATGCACGGCTTACAGGTATGTTCATTTCAAGTTCAATTATGCTGTCAAATGAATAATTGTTACTAACCTGAGATTCAATTTAGATGAAGGCCATAAACGATTTTCTCAATACCAATAATCAAAATTGATTTTAAGCCAGGCAACCAAAAACCTTACTAAATGTTTTTAACCATGAACTAGATGTTGTTATGCATTACTATTCATGATAATATTTTTTTCAGCGGCAGGATATGGTGATATTGATGCCAGAATTAATAGAAATTGAATTTCACAAATAGGTGACGTCTCACAAAAATGCGTTAATTCAGATTCATTTATTGGTTGAATAGTTGCTTCTTGGTTTGCTTTCAGTTTTCAATCTATTTTTTATCGATGTTAAAATCATAAATTGTAATTATGGTTGAACAAAAATCATTAAACTCAGTTGAATTTAACTTAATTGTGTAATTGTGAGAAGTTTATCCTCTTAGCAACATCTTATTCCTTGAAGGCGTCTATTATTAGAAATTAAGTCAAGGCTTCTTCCACTTCTCATTATTCACTTTTGTATAATTATCCAGTGAGCTTCAAATGGTTTGGGGAACATCTGACTCTATGTTGTTTTGCTGTCAAAATGTTGTTTGAAATCTGTTGTTCAAGTCAACTTGCTTTTAATTTTGTAAATCAAATATTTTCAGAAAGGCTCGTCCTAAAACGTAATTATATCTGATCAATAATATTTGTTATTCAGAATTCACAGAAATCAATGTTTTGTTATTGATAATAGTCACACAGATTGTTTATTTCAACTCACATCTCATATTAATATATTTTTGTCTGGGTTTGTTTGACGAATCTCAATTTTCAATTATTTGTCAATCTGATACTGTATAGAGTCATTTCATCAACCAATAGTAACTAATATAAATGACAAATATTTTAAGTGTTGAAAAAGTGCACTTAATCACTTCGCATAATCATTACGAATTGAACCATTTTACTTTCATCATTACCCTACAAACACTGCGAAATCAGGCCTGAAGAGTTTAAAATCTTTAATCTGTTGAAACTTTATTTTGATAAATTCGCTATTAATCTGAAAAGTCTTAATTTCATTTTCAACTCTGACTTTTTGGTCATTATCAAGCTTTCAAATCTGCAAAAATCTTCATTATCTTATTCATTGAGCCTTGGCGAAATTTGATGGCCTAGAAACTTACAATGATTTACTATGCTTTTACTTGTCATGATTGTTCCAATTTCCATTAATTAGCTGTTTTTTTCGATTCAAATGATATTTCAATGCTTTTTTGCTCTCCCCTTTCATGCATATATTGTTATTATTCATTTGACTTAAAGCTTTAATCGTTTATTTATTATCTTTTTAAAACCGATTCTAATGTTACAATTTATTTTATCCTTTTTTATAGAGAACTGAGTGGAAGCGAATCCGATGAGGAAGGAATCGAAGACGTGCATATAATTGATTTAAGTGACTAATCACAAAGAAATCAATAAATACAACTTCATTTACCTATGAGGGTGATATATTAATTATATCTATTCAAGGCTATGGATATATTATAGACATTGGTGTTGACCGGCCAAATCTTATTCAATGTTAAAGATGCCAAAACAATCTTTAATCCATTAGTTTGGTTTAATTGACACATCACAGTTGATACTTTAATTTGAACTACAAACTATTACAGATGCACCCAGAAAACTTTGCTTACACTGCTTCGTCAAAGAATACATGTAATGACGCTGAATTTCAGGTTAACATTAAATCGTAAAGTATGACTGGTAATGTTTTAAAGTAAAGTCAATTCGTGAGAAAATGTTTTGAGTTTACTTTAAAACTCTAGCAACCAACCAACCAACTCTATGGTCATAAAACCTGAATAATTGCTAGAATAGTTGATTGTTTCAGCGTTTTGCGTGTTTTCTTTAAAATCTAATACAATGTTAGTTTATTGTTTAATTTCCTTTCTTCCTTATCGTTCGTTCATCATCCTCTTCCTTATTAACCAACAATTTATCCTAACAATCCAATAATTCAATCTGTTATTTATCCCTTACCTAAACTTGCCGTAATCAAGCAATGTACAAATAAGCTCACTTAAATGCTTAAATAGTTATGATTATCCCGGTGTTGCAAAAGTTTAATTTAAATTTAGTAATCAATAGTTTATTGTGTAAACTTATTGACCTTAGTTTAAAATTAGTCTCCTTTCAGTAGGCCCTTAATTTTACCTCTTTTTAGATGTAAAAGTCTTGTTCAAATTTCTAATTTGATTATTGACAAAGTTAATTAGTTTAATTTTGATTATCTTTTCGAATCTCTTCAAGTTCAATTCATTTTTTTCTCTTCATCAATCATTTTCTTTTTTGTTAAACGTTCAACCAAACTACAAGCCAACATCATTTTTGAAGACCATCTTCTCTAGTTACTCAACTAACTGCACAGATACAATGAACTTCTCCTAATTAACCTGGAACACAATTGAAACCAATGCTGTTCACCTTGAAGTACCAAAATTTTGTGTCATCAACAACTCATATCCATCCATTGAAACACCAAAATGCACAAGCAACAAAAAACATCCTGTGTTCATCAACATCTTAAACTTGAAATAATAATTCTTATTTTTTATCTCATGTTTAGTAAATTTTAGTACATTTATTTTTCTGATCTTCATTCAACAAACAAAATTGATTTGTCCTTCATAACGCAAAAACGAAACAACACCTTCATTAAACCGGTTAAACACTTAAAATGCTTCTGTTTAATTTTGTTCATCTAATTGCTTTCTCCGATTTCATTCGCGAAAAAAAAGATCCTAATAACATTAATTGCAATCAGCATTTATTATAACTAGATAGCCACATTGTAATTAATTATTAACAAAGAAAAACAATAATTTCAATATCAAAGGATTCAATCTCTTTTAATGATCACATAATGGGTTGGTGCATAAAAATTATCATTTGAGATGAGATTTTCTCAGAATCTCATATTTTCTCATTCCTTGAATCATAAGCATTAATCAGTTTAATCAATTTTGAAATTTGATTTAATGTTGTCTAATTAGCTTGCAATAAATAAACAATGATAGCTTAAATGAAAATCAATTTATGTTTAGAGAATATGAATTTTAGTTTATCATTTTAGTTGATCAATACATGAAATTTAATTTTTTTCTGATTTTTTCTTCTCAATCGCTTCCAAATAATTAACAAGTTTGTCGAGGTAAGGGCTAAGAGCGTACATGTAAGCCTTTGTTTCCCACATACCATTGACAACTTCAATATCATCTGTTACATTGAGTTGCAAGTCTTCAGACATTGGCGGATTGAATCTAAAGTAAGGTATAGAAAGTGAACTGCACCAGGCTTCAGTCCTTTTATTAACGTGTCCATCAGTCTGGAGTGTTGTTGAAATCATCATATGAACCAATTCTTGTAATGAAAGAGCCGTTTTAATGGCTTCAGGAAGGGTAAAGAAAGATGACGACATTATTGGTCCTAATTCAACCAAACGAGCAGGAACAATTGGTGCTCTACCGGTGCCCATGGACAAGACTAAACTAAGCTTTTCAACTTCAGACTCTTTGCCAACATTGATTAAAGCCTTATTGTAATGAAAAAATTCACTAATCACATCTAAAGTTGGATTATTTGCTAGAATCCCACCGTCAATGAAAGGTCCAAAAGCTTTGAAGTAACTAGGTGCTGCACCTGATGCTCTACACGCCTGCCAAATTATCTGTTCATTAAAATTTGGTTTATATTCTGGATCTGACGGTATTTTGCGACCCAATATATCACTTGTTGAAGGTATATTACGGAAAACATAGAGTTGAGCTGGATTTTGATGCGTTAAAACAGCGGTTATCAATAGCTTTTTATTATCTTTTATGTCACCCATTTTGGTTGTTGATCCCATCTGATCTTTAATCAATTTTTCCAATAAATCTGAATTATATGGCCGCTGACCTACGAATATTTTATCCTTGAATTGGTAGTATACAGATCGGATCCGATGAAGTGGTGTTCCTAGAACGATAAGAGAAGCAATCAAGGCACCAGATGATGTTCCGGCAAACCATTCAAAGTATTCACGAAGTGGCTTTTTTAATCGACGCTCTATTTCAATCAAGGCACAACATGTAAATAAACCTCGTGTTCCTCCACCATCTAAACAGATAACCCGAGCTGGTGAATAATCCTTAGCCTTTAACTTAGAGTCACCTTCAATCGCTCTTGATTGAGTCTCTTGAACCGGTGAATCTCCCCTTGAGCTCATGAAATCAGAATATGGTGATTCATCTACATAATCTGCCCATTTAGGAAATGGTGTTCCTATCCCTATAAGAGACAGTCAAATTGATCAAATTAAATCTGAAAAATCACATCCAAAGATAAACTATGACTGGTGACCAAAGAGTAAAGTGTTTACTGTTTGCTGATGACAGTTCATTTATCTTCAATGTTTCGTGTGAATTCTTGTTACACCACAAATAAACATCTTATTCATAGATTATCTTCAACTAAATAATTTAGGCTATTTTATGATTACAAAAGCTATTAACTATCGATCTTTGATGCTAGTTTTTCAATAAAGTTAGATTTCATAAACTAAATGTTTTGACTATTAATTATTCCAGATGTTTTATACTTTTTTTGCTCGGCTTACCTTCTGATTCGTAAGCACAATCTTCAGTGCACTTTTTCCTTTTTGGTGGACATCTCTTGGCTCCGACTCGGTGTAATACATTAACAATTATTTTTGAGATCGATGTTCCTCTAGTTGCCGCAATATGTCTTGGTGTTTGTTTTCTAGCATTCAACCCATTTATATCCGCATCAAATGCAATCAAACCTTGAACCATTGAAATGTCTTCTCTCTGAATGGCTCTATGAATCGGAGTGTTACCCCGACTATCTTGAACTGATACATCGACACCCCGTGATAGCAGCATTACAGCACATTTTAAGCGTCGTCGTCGAGTCATCACATGAAGTGGAGTCTCACGTCTAAAATTAACGCACTCCAAAGGAAAACTATTTGAATCAAGTAAATGCTCTAAAAGACGGCGAGTTTTAGCCCAGTGGATTGGAGATCCACCTAAAAGCATTTCAGATGTGTCTAAATCATCGATCATTTCTTGAGTGAAAGTAATGTGTTCATCATTTGAACTAGAAGCTGACATGTAACTTGTATCGAGACTTTGTTTGGTGCTTGATGAAGAAGACCGACCTAATTGCAAAGGCACTGAGGAAATTGAAGGACTTGAAGGAGATCTTTCTGTTGACTTATAATTAATCAATCCAGATAGATCCTCTTTTATTGGCTTATGTTTTTTATGATGACCATTTGACTCATCATTATCGCTTATATCACTAGTAAAGTTTTTATCAATTTGATCATGTTGTTGTGGCTCTAATACCAGCAGTGATGTACGTATTGGCATTTTCAGGATCTCCAGTAAATTTTCAGTGCGACCAGAATAACAGCACCAATGGAGTGGTGAATAACCTTTCTTGTTTCGCCGTCGCAACATTTTAACAAGATTAAATTTTGCTTTACAAGTTTCAATCAACCATTTGAACATTTCAAGGTTCGATAGAGCAGCATAATGAAGTATTGAATCTAACCGACCATCAAACGAATGCAAGCTTGCACCAAGATCAACTAAAGCTTTGACAAGAACAAGGTTTTGAGATTGTATTGCAATCATTAGAGGAGTTTGTCCGATTGGAGGAGCTTGTTCATTTAGATTGTGAATTATGGAAGTGTTTTTACGCTTAAATGCGGAAACAAATTGTAATTTCGCTGCTACATGAGCTGCTGTAAATGCCTGGTTCTCGATGGTTACTGTAAAGATGTCTTTTAGTATCCGCAATTCAGTGACATGTAAACGTCGCCTGAGAAATGGGAACAATGTATTGATTATTGGTGATAAACGATGCCAATGATCATTGATTGTAGCTTCATTTTGATCTCGATAAATAGTGTAAACAGCCGTTATTTTTCTTTTAACTTGGGTGACTGCATGATTTGACCGAGCTCGACGAACAATAATATGGTATAATGAATGTTTCGATGAATGACCAACTGCCACTAAACCATTTTCACGAATAATTTTAAACTCGTGATAAAACTCCCAAAGACCAAGACGTGAAGCATTTGATCCAACTGAGTGTCTCCAAGGATATATTGTCGATCGAAGTATTGGTTGACAAGAGGACAAGGTTGCTCGAAAAGGTGCTGAGATGCACTTTGATGATTGCTCTGGTTCATCAGTCATGAGAATATTTAATAAATGGAACGAGTTTCGAATAGTAAAATACCTTTCAAAATAACAGTTGATTAGGATACTACTGAGTTTTGTGTAACATTTATTTTACAGGAATCTAATTAATCAATAATCTTGGTATCTTTACATTGTAAAGTAATCTATTGGTATTATGTTTTAAACAAATCATGTTTTAGTCGTTCAAATTAACTGTAAATCAATAAATTTATTCCAAATAATGACCGAGTTCAATCTGATTTATGTGATCCAACTCCATAGTCAAGCCAATCCTGGACTTTTTGTGCAGCTTCTTCAGGAACAATTCTGTTGATAGAGATGAGAAAAAATTAGACAATTTATTGATTAATTATAATTTGACTTACTTTTCTATTCTGTAAATTGCCATTGCTGATTGAGGAACTGTTATGATTGAATCATTTTTCAGCATAGAATCAATTGCTGTCTTGGCCACATCAGAAGGGGAACAAATTGGAAGCAATGAATTAAAACGTGTTTTGGGTTTCTTAAACATTCCGGTGTCCATAATTAATGGACAAATTGTTGTCAAATGGACATTATTATTAGCTCCATTGGCATGGATCTCTTTTTCTAGTGAAGTCATCAAACCGTTAACTGCAAATTTAGAAGCACAATATTCAACAACATTTGGTGTTCCCAATAATCCAGCGATCGATGAAATAGCCACGATATGACCTCTTTCACGGGCAATCATTCCAGGCAAAACCGATGAAATGGTCCAGAAATGTGATAAAGTGTTAACTTCAAACGTTTTACGAATCTGTTGAGGCGTTAAATCCATAAAAGGTGTACAATGAGTTATTCCAGCATTGTTTATCAATATATCTATCGGTCCAAGATTATCACCAATTTGGTTGAATACTTTTTGGACATCAGTTTGACTAGTCACATCACATTGGTATGAACAGCTAACTCCACCAGTTGATTTTATTTCATGATCAACTTTATCAACACCAGGTTTGTTTATATCTAACAGCGCAACTTTGGCTCCTTTATGTGATAATTCTAGAGCCAACTCTCGGCCAAGTCCATGTCCAGCTCCGGTAACAACAGCAACTTGACCAGAAATGTCTTTCCTCGGCTTACCGAAAATTAAATGAATCAATGATTTCACATAAATGAGTATAATCGATGCCAATAAGTGAACAATTTCAATGATAATCATTGTTATTGTGGATAAGATTGAGCTTAACTGGGACACTTCCATAATTAAGTCAATTTTGCTGCTTCTTAGGAAAAATTAACGATTGAGGAAAATTCAAGATCGTTTAAAGTGATTTAGTAATCGATACACAGGAAAAAGTAATTAATAAGAGGAAATTTACTTTTCACATAATTGTTAACATAAATTTTAAATTTTCATTTTAGTAATTTTCCAACTCATAAAATGAATCAAAAATAGATTAACCTGTTGATCTGTAAGTTGGGAAGACATTTTAAAGGAGATAGAAGGAACAAAACCGGTATGGTCAAACGATCCTGTTATTTTTACACGTTAACTGAAGTATCATAAAAAGGGCATAAACTTGATTTTTGTAGGAATCTTGTTTTACAGTTGTTTTTTGAGATGTCTGTTCATTATTTGGTGACTTTAAGCAGAACGATGAATAAATACAATTAACTGAAAGGTATTATTCAAGAGATAACAAAATAGGAAATTACACTTTATGTTAAGAAAAAATGGAACGAATTATCTTTTACATTTGGGGTTTAAAAACATTGAAAGATCAAATTTTTGTGCTGTCTAAATTGATGGATTATTAGCTCTTTATTACTTTCCAACAGTTGAAGTCTCTGGTGAAATTAGCATAAATAAAGTATTCACTTGTCTTTTTGATTGTCATGATTTTTTGGCTCCAAAAATTAAATAAATCTTACAGTGCGAGGCACTTTTAGGTGATAAAATTGAAATTGCAGTTTATGCAGTCCAATGGGTGATAATTTTTTTGGTTAATTTACATGGATAGTAATCAATGAATTATAAATAAGCTGACCAGCCTACAAACATACGACCAAGATTCGCCATACTTGTCGCTTCCTGTCAAAATTAAAATTGAAAAAATAAGTCAGTAAGCTTTGCGACAATAATCGTGGCAATAGAAAAACAAGAGCGTTACTTACTTCAATCAGATATCGTACTTGCCCTGATACGGATATTGGCATAGTGTTCTTTTTAATTACTCCATCAAGACGATCTTCTATTTTACCGACATATTCCAAAGCCTTTAGAGAATAAAAAAGATAAAAATTAAAATTTATAATAAATTTGAGGAACATTTTAGATCAACAAACCTTAGTATTTGTTGCTTCAACCAGTTCTGAATCGATTGAACTACTCCGAGCTGTTGAAGTTCGAGCTCTTGGATTGGCCTTCTTCCATTCGCATAAAGGATCGTAAACAAACGGTTGAAGAACACTCATCAGGGCTTCTTTTTTCTCTCGCATCAAACGAAGTGTCACTTCGCACGTTTTTCGAAAAGCGCCTTCATAACCAGTTACTCCCATAGCAGCAATCATATTTTGAGTTAAACGAAAGGGAACTTTTTCAGGGATTTCTAGAAGATCACCTTGATTGAAGATTAGATTGAAATCGACATGCATGGCTTCCCCATTACTTGAGTCAAGCAAGAAATTTTCCGGATGCCTATCTCCAAGTCCTATTATGTAGCCAACAATACTCATCACAGCAGCTGAGCGAGTAAAAGCAAGTCTAGCCATGTACCACGAAGTTGGATCAGGAAATGTTTGAATAAACCATTCTCCCAAGACTGTAGGTGAATGTTTTTGCACAATTATGGCAAATCTTTTAACTATCTCGTCAGCTGAAGCTTTTTTGGTGAAATCCATTGGTATGATTTGCAGAATTTCTTTATTGTCAGGATAAACTTGATTAGGATAACGGAATGCTTTGGCTATTTGAATAGATTCACGTAAACTCTGCAAATTTTTAACCCACTCGATAAGACCACAATCATTATCCAGAGGTACAACGGTATAAGTTCGTATGTGTAGCCCTCTCTTTCGTGTTTCAGGATCTCTTTTCAAGAGTCTATTAATTAAGTTATTTAATTCCATTGTTCGCGCATCTTTTCGTAGGTCATCTTTAGGTTTGCACATGACGCTATATTTCTTACCATCACTACAATTTATGACCACTTTCTTAGGTCTTGCTTGTGAGGAAAGTACTTCACCTAAATCATCAAAAGTTTGAATGTAAACAGGGTCAGTGGGAAAGGGGCGAAATGTGGCTGATGACTCGAATTTATTCTTCATCCGGACATTCATGAAAGCTTGATAAGGTAACATAATTGGACCCAAGTTACTCTTAAGAGCATGGTTCAATTCTGGAACTGCACTTTTAACGTGAAATTGCCTCCCTTGAGTTTCACAATTACAAAGCCTGATCAAAAGAAGAGCGAAAGTTTTCATGTCTTTAACTAATTTAATCAGTCTTTTATTTTCAGGACCAACCGCTTTTTGAATGATTTCAGCACATTTATCAGCTCGAGCTTTATTTTTACGATTCATCAAAACTCCAATCAACATCCACATTGATTGGTTCGGATATTCTTTGACGAGCTTTGCAAGGATATTCATCAAAATTTCACTAATTTTAGAGTTGCCATGACAAATCCTAGAAAGTAATTGCGAAAAGGCCGTGAAAAAAAGGTGCAAGGAAATGCTATCTTTCCATTTTTCAAGGAAAGTTGTCAATTCCGTACACGACTCAGTATAGTTGGTTTCTAAAATTTTAGCACATTTTGTCTTAGAAAACTCTGCAGCAGAAGATCCCAAATCACACCAAATAGACAGAAGACGAGGCATTGACTCATAAACATGTTTGGATCCATATTTTAAAGCTTGTGAATAGTGTTTTGCAACCACTACCATAAGTTTAGGCCTTTCTGGATTTCTAGGTTCCATTTCTTTCATCAACCGATCAGAGAAACGAGCAAGGCAAAAGTAGGGTTCTTCTACCTCACCTGTTGCTCTAGATTCATTTAAATGTCTAATTATTTGTCGATACATTGAATTCAAAGAATCAGTATTAAGGTTTGACAATTTCTCGGAGAATTTAGTGAAGAGTAGTTTTAACTTGGCTAACTTGATGCGATCTGCTGTTTGAAGATCACTCATAGCTTCATATTTTTCGAGTTCACGCTTCAATTCTTTGATACAGTGTTCTTTTGACTCTTGATCACCTTTAGCCCAATGAAATTTAGCAGTTTCGATTGATAAATGCATAGCAAGACTGATAGGAAGATTATTGCTATTTATCAGATCTTGACTTTCGACGAGATGGGTATAAGCACGTTGTAAATTTAAACTTTTACGAGCCAGCTTGGCACTGGATAACGAACATTGTGCTCTTTCCAAGTCGGTCTGAACAGGCAAAACATTATGAAGAGAAAGCAATACCCGTTGTAGATTGAACACTTGCTCCTGACACCGAAGAGATGATTGAACCAAGTTATTACGTCGAATCCAGTCATGAATTAAATTAAAGAAGTCATTTTGAATTTGAACATCTGCTTTTTTTTCATTGTGTTTAAAAACAAACTGTGCAAATTTTTCAATATCTGTGAGCATGTGAAGTCTTAAAATATGTTGATAGCATCTAATGTAAGCCCCTTGTTCGGATGATGAAATAGATAAAGGATCCATTTCCCGTTTACGGATTTCTCGCAGCATTTTTCTGAAGTTAGTTTCATCTTTTGAATGAATGCAGTCGATTAGATGACCGATGTTAACACCAAGGGAGTCACACTCAAGTGATTCGTTGTCTCGTAACATCAGTTCAAGATCATCCCAGTTGTGAAGTTTCCACGACGCTTCAACCATGTAAGGATAAATTTCGTCTGACCACTGTTTCTTACGCTGTATTAAGCCAGTTGCATAGTTAAAGGCAGTGGCATGTTGGTCGAGATTCATCAAACAACGAAGTAGCGTTTTAGGATACATTAAATTGTCAGGTTCCTTCTTAATGGCAATCTCACAACCAGATAAGGAGTAGTTTAATTCACTATTAGCTTCATGGTAAAGTATTGTATCCATTAACGAGGCCGGTCCATCTCTGATTGCATTAATTCCTTCAACTCCATCTGGTTCATCTAAAGATAGAAAGTATTTCTGGAAATACACTAATTTATCTGATAATGCGTCTCTATTTTTCCAAATATAATCCTCCATGTAAAGCAGAGCCCGAGCATAAGCTTGACACTCGAATGCCAATTCAGCCAATTCAGTTTTTTTCAAATTATTTTCCAGTAACTCTATTTTAGATTTCGTTTCAACATCATCTGCAGAGAGCTTTCTGGCTGAAGGGAACATTTTACTTTTCAATTGAGATATCCCGTCGATGATGGCAAAAATAGTTCGAGCACATTTTAAACGAATTTTATTAAATTCGCTTCGATTTTGAGAATTATCATTTCGGGGCGAAGAAGATGATGCGGGAACAAGTGCTGCCTCACCAAATGGTTCATCCATAGACTGTATTTCGATAATAGCATTTATTTCACCAATTATATAAGTTTTTATAGTTGCTTCATTGGAATCAAGTAGGGCCATCCAAAATATAGTTGGTAACAAGAATCGAGCAATGGTCGAATTATATTTGATGATGGCCAAACAAGCCTCGAATGCCCTTTGATGAGTAACTCTTTCAATTCTTTCAATCAATATCATGGACCATTTATAAAGCCAATCATCATAGGTAATTTCAGCATGAAAAACAGGAGAGTTTACAATTCCTCCTTCTTCCTTGAATATATACTTTGTGGTGAAAAATCGTTTAATGTTACGTTGAACATCAGTTGGTAATCTAGACCAAATGTCATCGTTTTCTCGAACAGAATAACTCTTCAAGATCTCTTGGATTGAATAGCAGAGACAATCTCGTATACGAGATTGATCAATAGAGTCCAAAGTGTTGGCAAGTTTAGACAATAAGGTTACCGGTAAATCTGAAAATTCAATGAAGCCACCGTCAGAGATTTGATGGGCAGAGAGAAGAGACAAATCGAGACGTCCAGGATCGATGGCACCGATTTCACCAAGACACTCAGCTATGCTTATCAATAAGTTGGTATCAGATATTTGAGAGCTTATGAGTAATTTTCGTATAATTTTGGCAATTATTATGTCTGTGGAAGCTTCTTTGTTAGGTAAGCAAAGGTAAGCCAAAGCTTTCTTGAACTCGGATAGTATACTGGTCAACTTCTTGACGTGTAAGGCTTTAACATCTGGATTATTTATGTTGAAAAGTTGGTCAAAGTAACGAATATTTTCTTTTAAATAGTCGCGAGCTTCGTTGGGATCTTTAGGTGATTTGGTTATTAAATATTTAGATAACACGGCATGAACTTCTTTCATATAAGATACTTTTGGAAGAAAGTGAAGCTCCTTAAACCTGTCATTCAGATTATTTTCATTGTCGACTACTATTCTTTTAAATATTTTTGCTGTAGCTTGTGGGTCCACGTCAAAATAAGGCGACAAGTCTTTACAAATTACTGATAGATGAGGTCCAATGTCGTTAGGTCCACATGAATTTAAGAATTGATTCCATATCTTCAGTAAAGTTTTGAGAAAAGCAGTCTCACCATTTGCCTGATTGAAAGCTGTCAACAGAATCCCCATAATGTTCATCTTGAATGCTGGCACTTTTCGAGGACCAAGAAGATTTAGGAAATCTCCAAGACTCTCTACAGCTAGTCTTTTATCTTCCAAAACGTCGCCAGATTTCAATAAAAACCTATTCAAAGCAATAATGAAAGGTCCCATTTGAGCTTCAAGCATTATTATGAATTTGGTGTCTTGAAAATTTTCTTGCTCAATTGAACACGATTCTGAAATATAAATCTTGTAGACAACGTAAGCTGCAATACGAGGATTTCGATGATATTCAATGAGCATAGAATTGTGAAAATCATTTCGAAAGATACTGGCAAGAGCTTCATAATGGTTGATCTTTTTAACGAATTTCAAGCTTTTCTCTACAGCCTCAATCGAAGATTGTGCTACAAATTGACGAGGAAGCCCATAACCATATTCAGCAGTTAAGAAAGAGGCTGTAAGATCTGAATGTGTAAAAAAGTTTTCTAGCAGGGCATGAGCGTGGTCATTAGCTTTTTGAACCATGGCACAGAAGAAATAGAGTAAAGAGTTGGTGAAAAGAGGATTTAAGGCACTTTCATCTTGACTAGCTGCAAACAGCATTAAAGCTTCTCGTAGACAGAGCCATCCTCGAAGGGCATCATCCGGAACAACTTCATCCATAACAATGTTTATGAGTTGGTTAGAAATAGTACTTTTATAGCGTAGAAATAGGCTTCGAAGCTCAAGTCCACGAGAACGAGCGATGAATATCATCTGTTCTCGAATGTGATCTTTTAAACTTGAGTTGGACCAAACTTTACGGAAAAAGACAATGAGAACATGATTAAGATCACTTTCATCAAAATAAGTAGATAGATAGGTTATATTGTTGACTTCTGTGATTTCGGTTGCATTATCACTTTCTGAATGTTTTCTGACAGTTCCAAAAACTTTGTTAAAGGCACGAAAGAGCAATTCTTTTTTAGGTACTTTCAAAGATCCACTTTTCATAGGTTTCATGATTAAAGGAAAGAAAACAGAATTCAAAACTTCACCAACTTCCTTAGCATCAATGGAGAAGAGTTTAAATATCGAAACAAGTAAAGAACGATCAATACCGCAGTGGCGAAGAACTCTAGAGGCACTCCATTTACCTAAGCTACTGAGTAAGGTAGGATCTTTCGTATCAACTATTTCATGAAATATCTCCATCAATTTACACTCAGCGTCTTCAGGTAAAGATGATTTTTGATTCGAATTGTCCCAATCAGCACAACCAGTACAATGAAAAACTAAATCACAAAGTTCGTAAGGCTCTTTGTATGAGAAACTAGTGCCTTTATCAGCTGAGCTTAAGAAACACGTAACCAAACCAATACTTTTAGCGATAAAGCTCATATTGTCTCTATCTTCAATGCTTGCGAAGAAAAGATTCACTAATTGTTCATTTTTTAAGAGGATGAATGTCAATGTTTGATTAAAAGTATAATCATCGCCATTCCATCGGCAAATTTGTGAATGAAGAATATTCGAAACGAACTTTGTAACTTGAAGGTTTGCAACCGCTAGTCCATAAAGAGATAATATATTAAGCTCATCATTTGTGAACAAATGTTTCTTGGTCCATTCACTATTTATGTGAGCAAGTATATCTAACGGGGATGTTTCAGCTACATGAGGTATCATGAAAACAAATCCAATTTTTTGCTCCAAATCATCAACGTTATTGGGGTTAAAATCTCTGATTGCTTTAACAGTAGTTATTAGTGTAGATAATACAAATTTGAACTTTTTTTCATCATAAGTATTGGCCATGGTGAAATCACAGATCCAGTTTACTGCCTCCATCATTTTCATGAAATTTCCTTGATTCGAAAGACAATGTCCATCAAGTCGTAGGCTGGCGATTGTCTCTCTTTCAACTGCGTACATATTGTGAAGAAGAGAAACGTCGTCTAATGATTTTGCGTTTATGAATTGAGATATTACTTTGCTGTTAGCCTTACAAAAGTCTTCGAAAAAAGTTTTACTTTGAGAATGAAAAGAGCGATTGGCACCATTCTCAGTTGAAACATTCGAATTACTGATTCCATCAAAGCTTAAATTTAAGGAAGAGTAGATTTCCGTATAATTTCTAGTGAAAACTCTTTTCATTAACGCGATCCATACACTATCATGAGACACCGAATATGCTAGTTTCTCACAATATAACTTTTGAAGAGATGAAACAGTGTCCTCGGGAAGTGGGAAAGTCCATTGATTTTTTTTACACAAATCTAGTAATTTATGAAGCACAACCGCAATTGACTCGTTAACTAATTTAGTTGATGCTAAAGGGCTCATTTTATGAAAACTGCCCATAACAACAATGATAGAATTTAATGCTTTAGAGACATCAACAGAATTTTCTAACTGTTCAAGTTCGAAATCTAAACGTTTGCTTATCAAGCTCCAATTTTTCTCCACTAAAGTGTAGTGTAGATCCTCGTTATTGGTGGGTGACTTAAATAAAGCAGCCGTCAGCCAACAGGTTTGGTAGAAAAAGCCAGTTGATGGGTCGAGTTTGATACACTTAACAGGATAAAATCGGTGAAAAAGTTTTAGTGAATTTGCCAACATTTTTGGGCTGGCAAATGAAATACAATTAGTAACCAGATGTGACATCATCTCACAAGCAGACTTTACTCCTAAAGAGGCGACGAAAGGTTTACCAATATTGGCAAGAATTTCTACTGCACAGATATATAATGATTCAACTTGTTCGATAGTTTCCACCGAGAAATCGAATTCAAGGTCCGGTTCGAAATATTCTTCTGTTGCTCGTATCTTGACTGTGACTAGAGCTAATCTTTTACTACTGAAATGAGTGAGATTGAGTTTAACATTGAGCCGATCAGTATCAAAAAACATGGTTAAAAGTGTAACGAGATCCTTCATTTCTCGAATAAAATAATTGAATAGATCTTCATCACTTTTTTGAATTTGTCTCAGGAAATCGCCAATTTTTTCGATGAAAAGTTTAACATTCTCAATCTCTCTGTACGGAGTGATTTGAGAAAATATGTGTAGAAATAAACGCAAAGTCCACTCGTAAACACAAGAAGCTTCGAGGATAAGTTTATCCAGTTGAGGTGATGCATGGTTATCCTTCTTGACGATGTTGTTCAAAAAATTTGAAAGGATGTCAAAAACAGCGGTTGCTCGCCTTGTTCTTTCACCAAGGACAGGATCACTGAAAACACCAGCAACTGATAGAGACAGAATATGATTGATTCACGAAGAAAATTTGAGATTAAAAAAAGATATCAAAAGAATAACCAAAATAAAGAAAGAATAGAAAAATAGAATATAAATATTACCTGTAAACCCCTTTTGGGTAACAAACTCAAAAAATTTGACGAGGGCATTACATGAAGAAGCTAATTGTTGCCTGATGGAAGAACTTTCACCATTCATAACGACAGCAATTAATAAAAAAAATAAGTAGGGATAAGATATGAATTAACTTTGACTGATGAAATTCAAAACATAAACATAATTAACATTTTAAACATTGCAAGAATCCGGTTTTCCATATCAATTTTTAAGCGCCAAAATTTTGACTGTCTCCTTGACAACAGAGTTCCGCCAAATTTAAAATAATAGATAAAAGTTCATTTACAATTTATTTTCATCTTTAATGTTGAATTTTTTAATAAGCAATTGAATTATTGTTACTTTTTTGGATTGAAATTTAATAATTAATCAAAAAGCATAGTTATAGAGAAAAGAATTGTCAAATTGTATAATTAAATTCATATTGGATCATCAAATTAGTGATCAGTGAACAATAAACGTGAATTTATTTGGTTGGTTTAACAATTAGTGGAAAGATATAATCAATAATAATAAAATTAAACGGTAAAATCAATCTTTTTTTTCATCGTTACTTTTCCAGATCACCGGAGCCTTAAAGTGAAAGCAAAATGTAAAAGGTGGAAAAGTTTCTCAAGCAACTTTCCCTCCATAAAAGAAGAAAAATTGTAACATTATAAAATTTCAGTTAATTAGTATGCATCTAATGTTTCCAGTCAAGTACAATTGAATACATTTGATTCATTTTAGAGTGAAATAAATGAAATGATCGATAAAGTTACCTAATACATTAATACAACTGTCAAAAGAATAAAGGAATCGATTAAGAATTGATTGAACAAAATCCTCCATATTGATACAATTGGTTCTCTTTTAATAATGTCAACATCATTGGATAGATTAAGTCAACAGGTTAATTCAGGTGCAATTAATTTGCGTCAAAAGATCTGCAAATATCACTAATACATGTATTGAATCAATCAGTATTAACCACATTCAGTAAGAGGCAATACTCATTGAGATTCACTGATTTAACCCAATTTCAGGTGAATTACCAGATAAGAACCAGTGTATACCAATAAAAATATCTCAATAACTTGCTTAATTTAAAGTTAATGTTGATCTAATTCAATTGTTGACTATCGAGGATTGTTGAAGAGCCAAGAAGAAGAGGAAAACAGAGAACAAGGAAAAGGAAGAAGACACAGAAGATAAAGAAGACAGAGAAATGGTCACCAAAAGAAAGCAAATGTAGGCGTTTGAGACCCAAAAATTCCTGTGTAGAACAATAATTGTACTATTGTTACCATTGCTATTAGGCTTTTTTTCTGGTTAAGAGCTAACAGCTTGGGTCAAAATGATGAAGAAAACAAGAAGACGGGGAAAGAAAGAAAGGGAGAAGCTGAAGAAAGATAAAAGATAGCAGTAGGGAGAAAAGAGTGCAACTTAGTGAGAGAAAGAGAGAGAGAGGGAAGAGAAAAAGAAATGTTGTAATGCTGAAAGCGTTTGGCACTTGAGTCACTTGAGTCAGTAACAACAACAGATAAACTTGCCATCTTGTTTCTTATTTTCATCCACATTTCATCAGAGTTTAATCTTCGATTTGTTTACTACTTTGGATGTGATAATATTGTTATTTTGTCTTTTCAAGTCATCATCTTTTCATTTCACTGTTTTTTCCTTTCTGTGTTTCTCCAATGCACTGAAGATCGGCAAAATTAACAATACAATTTTGCTTGTTTCTGTCATCTTTTCTATTCTTCTTCTCTTTTCTACATTGGATTAATTATTATTATTGCGATCAAAATTCATCTTTAATTTAACCATGGGATGTTGTAAAGCTTTTGTTAAACATTTAGTTTGTATGCTGGCCTTTGCTACATGGGTAGGTTTTTTTACTTTGAATAATTCATTGATTAGCTAATTAACTGGTTTTTCTGGTGATTTATTTCTCACTGGTGATAAACCCATTTTCCCACCTCTCTCGATCTTCCTTCTGCCTTTCTCTATCCTTCTTTTAACCATTTTTATCATAATAATGTGAATCTTTTAACCGGTCATTCGGTTTCACATTATTCTCAAAATTTTGGTCTTTTTGCTTTTTTAGCTCAAATTTTTGTTGCAAGCTATTTTTGTTTATGTTCATATCCTTCTGATTCAACCATCCAATCTCAATGTCATTCCAATTTAATGCTGGTAACATGGTTATAGCCTGAAATTGATCATTTCCGTTGTTTTTTTTCTTGCTTCAGTATCAACCGAAATGGAATACATTTTTTTCCAATCGGCCATATTTGTTTGTCTCTTAGCCTCCAGAAGACACACTAAATGTGTTTCTGTGAATTGTTTCAAACCAACAAAGATTTTGCTAATTACGGTTAAACTTTTTAATTCAAGTTAACCGTTAAATAGCTTTAAGGATATGTGTTACTCAGGTATTTGTTTAGCTTTAACATCATCACTCATTTCAACTTTCAATCAATAGAATATAAAATTAGCCGAAAAATCAACAAATGACAATTACAAATGATCTGTAACAACAGGCAACATTTAAACCCATTAAATTTAATAGTTGGGGTTAAATTACCATGTCCGTATCTTTAGGTTACTAATTTTAACCCATCCTAATGGTACACATACCAAATTAACGTTAACTTAAAATCCATTTCAATAATAAAAAAGCAAAACTTTCCCATAGCAATACTTAAGCTTACGTTTTTGATACAAATTTAACCTTTCACCAATAGCACTATCAAGGTGTCAATACCTGGTCAGACAAATCTGTTAATGACCTGGTTCACTTGAATATTAAATCCATTACGTATTAGCGTAAAATTTTTTTTTATGCATCAGAAATCAGGTAAAATAAGAAGCTAAAGAAGAACAACAAGAAAAGCAAAAAGATGGTTCCTTTGAAAATGAAGGATACCCATAAAAAAAGTATATACCAAAAACCAGTTCTTTGGTTTTCAACATTTGAGTAACTGACCTTTTCGTATTCAATCCAACTATGACTTTACAGTAACCCGAGAAAAATTTTTACCTTTTCTCAATATTTTTGACCTTTTCTTACCTCTAATTCCTGTATTTGGTATAAATACGAGAAAAATATCTAAACAACATCATTAATATCATTACAAGATGAAACCTCATAACAATAATAATGATATTGACCCGAGTTTTAAATCATTTTAGACCATTTTTTTGATAAAAACAGCAACTTAAACAGTCTGTACTAGCTGGTTGATGGTGACTAACATTATTCACCTGTTAACCAGAGGATCATTAAGTTCATCTATTAGCGATTAAAGTCTATTTCAATGAGTTTGTCCACAAAATCTCTTTACTTACCTGTTTGCTTTAACCTTAATGCAACCTTTTTTTGGACAATCATCAAATTTAGATGAACCCATCATTTGAAGCTTGTTATAGTTATAATAACCTTTCTAACCTTAATGATTGTTTATAAAATTCATCTTCATTGTTATCACTGATATTTTAACAATTTTTGATACTTTTAAATAACTCAGGTTGAGCATTGTACACAAAAATATAAACACAATCTCGTACTTGTTAGCCTTTTGTTTCCCTAAATTTATCCCATTTATTGACATGAAACTTATCCATTGAAGACTCTATTATTATTACCATTATCATTACAAATGTCAATAACAATAATGAATAACAAAATGTTTATTTGTTATCAATTGAAGATGAATGTAAGCAAAAAATAGTATCACTTGAAAATTTGAGAAAAAAAAGAAGCTTGAAAGGTCGATTGTTATAAAGAGAGAAAGTTCATCATTCAGTCAAGTAAATCACTTTTAAAACAATCCAATTCAATTAAATCATCTTAAATTTTCCCTTTCACTGCTTGCTCAACAATATCGTTAAACCTTTTGCGATTAATTCAGTCACTATTATCATCATAACCATCCTCATACTTATCATGACTATTCAGGCAAAAGAATGGTTCAACAGGCTGTTAAAGAGCCTCAACTCTTCAATTGAATTTTCATCACTTTTCAAAATTCACCCAAATCAGATCAGGATTTCCATTAATTAGGTCGATTCCAGGTTTTTAATTGTTCCTCCAACAATCAAACAACCAAAAAATGACTTCAAAATTTGAACCCAAATATTACCAGGATTTAAATCATTAAAACCATTTAAGTTCAATGAACATTTTAAAATAAAATTATCAATCTATTAATCAATCTGCTTTCTTTCCAGTTTCTTGGTAGCGTTTTAATTGCCTTCACTCTATGGATTCTGAGCACATCTACGAATGCCAAGAACTTTTTCGCCGGAACAACGGTAAGAATCTTTTTTTCTCAAACAATTATTCTAGTTGATTTGTAATTATATCGTAACTGTATCCTACAAATTAATAGCTTTAAATTGATCTCTAATTGTTGCCAGTTTATTTTGAAACTCAGCCCTTTCCATTTGTTTATTTACATCTGAAATTGGGTAAAATTTTTGGGTAAAACTGTTTAAATGTAATATAACTTAAGTATCAGGGTCAGTGTTTATCATGGTTCTTGATGAGCTCAATTGAAATGAATAATAACCTGAATAGAAAGTATTAACATGAGTATTTGCCTTTTTTATTCAACCTCTCGGGGTTTGGTGAGTTTAATGAGTTTTTAATTTACATGATTACTTGAAACACTTTGAACCACAATTAGATCAACCTTGAATAATTTTCATCTCCTTTCTATCCTTTACTCATGCTAATCAATCTGATATCAGTAATAATCATGTTTGACCCTCAGGTAAAGCCATTCCCTTTAGTTTATCAACATTAAGAAACATTTTCACCATTCTTCTCTGTTCAATGGTTCTGATCACAATTCTGCCAATTTCAGGAGTCTCATTACAATTACAAATGAAGAACAACAAAAGTAACAATTGAAATTAATATACATCAATATATTCAATTTTAACTGATAAGTAAATTACTGTTGAATCTTTATGATCTCAATTTACAGCTCAATTGTTATATTAATCAATTTTCACATTCCAAATGATTGCCAACAATAAGAAAGTTAATAGTTTTATTTACAATTTTCAAGCCTCTCTCTCTAAATTGTTCATTAACAAATAGACAATTTAAATAATTTTCAACTCTCATTAAATTGAAACCAATCAATCTTTCAATTCATCTAATCATCAGTTTTGCTCATCTTGTTCATTTGCAAATAACAATTTACTGACTAAATGATAAACCGGTGAACAATGAAAGCTCAATATTTGGTTAATAATCTCAGAATTGAATACAACAATCAAACCTTTCTCAATATCAATAACCAATAATTCAAATATTGTTATAATAATAGCTTTACAAAATAAAGAGTGAATAACAATCCTGGACTCAGTAATCAATCGAAATGAATACATGATATTACAAAAGCGGAAGCTTTAGTGCATCAACAATTTTCTGTGAGATTCAGAAGGCAAATAGTGAACAATCAAAACCATGATTACAGGGTGATGAATATTTTTTCCAATCAACTTTTCTTTTCACGAGAAACTTCATTCTTTAATTATCTCAACTACTGTTATTGATTGAAAGTTTACCGTAAATTCCCGCAAACTTTGACTTAACATCCAAACAAATCTGTAGGGAAGACCAGTGACTGTTAATTACTGTTAAAATCAACTGTTTAATCACGAAAAGAATAACTAATTCAGGCTAAAATTTTTGCGAATATTTTTTTTTACTATTTTGATGTTTTACCTTGCATTGTGTAAACTGTCAAATTGCAAGGTAAATGTTTACAAACTCATTTGATTTACCTTCCTAATAGATCTTGATTTCACACCCAATTTTAGTCCTTAATCAATCAAATTGATGCGAAAAGTTGAATCCTTAATCACATCAAAAGTTAACTGTATTACAAGGATTATTAACATTTGTTTTGCTCCCAATTGCTGTTAAGGAGGAATTGAATTATTAAAAAAACTATCAATAATATCAATTTAATCATTTCACTATCAGTCTCATTACCATTACATGAAAAAACGCTCTAACTGTCTAAAATGGTTTTGTGTGCCTAAAGTATTTGCTGAAATGTGATTAACACTGTTTAACTGTTTAACTTGATTTTTCAATCTCTTCTCGATCCGTTATTTAATTATATCATTGATTACTCCTAACCATAGTTTAGGCTGTCAAGACTTACAACTGAATTATGATTGAAAAATTTATCGATTAATATTGGTAACTATTAGTATTAATTTCAAAAATTGTGTTGAAAAATTTTGTTGGCCCATTTTGATGTTTAAAGGGCTCATCACGTCCTTCAATATCTTATTAGCTTCAACTACTAATTTTTTGGGTAATAAGATCACGCCCAGCCTGGAGCTATCTTCAGTTGAACCCAAATTCTGATTCAAGATGAGTCTTGCTGAACTCTCAATTGGAGAGTAATTGTTTCTTACCGTTGATCAGATTTTACCTGAAAATTGGGTAAACTAGCTAAGCTTTTTTTCCTTTCAACTTAATCCGTTCATAATTTTCAGCCTTTCAGTGAAAAGGCCTTTTTACCCTTTCAGATATCATGTACTCCATTTTCATCGTCCTGTCTCATGCTTAACCTCATCTCAATCATTTCATAAATTAACTATGAGATCAAGTTTTCAGATAAACTGGATGAAAAATCAGCTTTTGCTTTTTCTCTTTCTTGGTTTATAGCGTTTGCCAAAAATAAAATTGATTTCAATCAGCTTTGACAAATCAACTTTGATGATTAGGAGGAGGATGAGAATGACAAATATTGGATGACAAATAAATTCAGGTCATAAATGGTTATTGAAGGTCAAGATCAGGATTCTCTCCATTTACAGTTTAATCAAATTTTGATTCTTAAAATAGCAATTTAAAATTGCAGTTATTAATATTTCACCTAGAAGGGAACCTCACGATAAACCGATATCGAAATTTCTTGGTTGCTTTGGTACATTGGTCCTTCTTGAACACCAGTTTACGGGAACGGTTAACTTTAAAGTTGACCATTTATTTTGGGTCAACATTTATCATAATTCAATTGATTTCATCTGTTAAGTTAATCTGATCAGTAGTTGAAAACAATTGTTAACTACAAAAATATGATTTTTCAGTTTTTTTATCCTTTAATTGAATTGATTTAAGTTAATCAATCTGCATCACTGATTATTCCGTTAATTAATAGTAATCCAATTGGCGTCAAGGTGTTTCTTCAGCTTCATTAAACTTTTTAACTTTTCATTTTAACAATAATTACCAGTAGAGTTTGAAAAAAATTTTTGCTCGAAAAAATTGGCGTCAAAAATAGTAATCACATTTGAAATTAATCAATTTAATTAATACTTGGATTGATTGAACATCAGCTAATAAAAGATGTTCAATCTTTAGGTCGTTCAATTTCATTTTTATCATTTTTTGCCCTTTTTGTAAAGTTAAGTGAAAATGAAGCTTATTTGCATTTCAAGTCAATTTCTGGTGAATTCAAATTTCATTTTTACTTCACCAATGGTTCAATAATAAGCTTTCAAATATTCACAATTACGCACGTCAACGCTCTAAGCGTGAATATCCCTTGACTTAGTCATTGGACGATGACAAATAAGCCCTTTTAATAAGCGTTAATTCACTCCAAAGACTAAACAATTTAATCATTGAACTAGATCCATTCAAGGCAAAGTCATATTTATTAACCTTGGTTAGTAAACAAAAATTATGATAATTTAGTTTCTTACTCCAATGATTATCACCTTATAACACAGTTTACAAACATAACCAAATATACTTCATTAATTAATGTGTTATTCAATAGTAAATTTGATTATAACAGTTCACAGCTGAAAATTGAATTTGCCATTTTGTACGCAATTTTGTCTTCAAATTTCATGGCCAATTGTCAAAGTTTGGTTGATCATTTTCAGGCAAATGAAGGAATTGCATGTAAAGTTGATCAACGATTTGCAAAGTTGACCAAGAATCTCATTGTTCAAGTGTTTCCATCCTGATTATAGCCTGTTGATCATCCATTTTGATTATTTTGGCTTCTGTTGGTTTTGTTATGCATTTCAAGATTTGGTAAATTGTCAACTTATATTGTTTCAACTTTCAGTGAATCTTCATCTTCACCTTTGCCAGCAATCGGTCATACCTGAAAGGAAATGAAAAGAAATTTCTGTTTCTCCTTTAACATTGAATGGGAAACAATTGAAGAATTGAAAAATGTTGTTTGATAAAATCATTGATTGTATTACAGGTTAACAACAAAAACCTGGTTGGATACCTTTTCATTACCACAAACTGTTCCAACAAAATGAACACAATCTTTCTTTACCTTTTCTCTGGTTATCGCCCAATAATCAGGAAATTTCAATTCTCATTCACAATCAATGTCTTGACTATTAATTATTAGTTTACCTCGATATTGATCTTAACAATGTTCAACATTCAGTGTTTCTATGAGACTTAGTCATCGCTATTTTATTACAGGAAAGAAACCCATGATTTATGTATTTCCAATGTTTCCATTCAGATGTAAATCAAAAGTCACAATCATTTGTTTATCTGTTATTCAACACATCAGATGATATTGCACCAGTAAATGCTAATTGAAATCTTTTCATCTTACAATCAAATATATGTAAGATTATCCTTTACGACTGTAAATCAGGGTTAACTCTGTCAATTTATCATTTAGTTAATTGTTATTTCACAATTAGACTGCCGGACTTTTTAATCTAAAACCATTCCAACATATTAACTGTGATTTTACTGATGATTACCAGATAATCTTTGACTTAATCTGCTACTTTTGGCATAATCAGGGTGATGATGAATGATATAAGCTGCTCGTTGAACTAATCTATTGAAATGGTTTCATTGCTTTTTTTGATTCACTTTTTTGACTTAATTCAATCTTGATTACATCAGGATTGACTTGAATTAATGATCTTGAACTTGATACCCATTTTTGCCTAAAACTATATTCAAGACTAAAATTCAAGTCCTGTTCATCATTAATCTTTACAAGCATTAGGTAATTCACAATTAGTGAATGAAATGCTTGTTGAAAATTTGCTAAAGTTTCATCTTTCTATTCACTATTATTATAACTGTCCGGAAATGTGAATTATAGCCATGCTGAGGTCATTTTCAGCTTTTCATGCAATAATTTACATTTTGCTGTTACAAATCGTTGGACAGTGAAAACTGACCTGCACTCACCTCAACCAAACATTTCCTCAATTTTATCAAATTTTCATTTTTAACTTATTCTTAATCATTTCAGTTGGATATTTTTGAAAAACAAAAAAACAAAACAATAATAAGACGCCAAAAATAGCCATTTCATTTGATTGAGTATCTGTTAATTTGGAGTAAGTTTCACTCTCTAACTGATTACCTCCTACTATTATTTTCATCTTCACATCCTTTTTCATCTTGTTCATCTTTTCATTTTTATCATCTCCATTTGGCCGTTAAATTGTTTTCGTTTTGTTGTTTCTCATCTTTTTTTCATCATTATTTTGATAACTACAGAAACACACTTTTATTATTAGTTTGATTTGGGTTTTATTGATTCAATTTACAACAGTTAATTTCATTGAAGCAGCCAATTGCATTATTAAACAGTTGTCACTTTGAATGTAATTGTATGGGGCAAAGTAATGGATAGAGTTAAGTGTAAATAATTACAAATCATCTGGCATCCAAGTAATTGTTTGGTAATCCAACAATCAAAATGATTGATTGAAAGTAAAATTAATCATTATTTGTTCCTTTGTTTCTTTTTCTCAACATTTCAACTAATTAACACCATTTTTATCTGATTTCTTTTAATCAATTAGCCCATTATTTATGTTGCACTAGGACTTGGAGGATTGCTCTTTACCAATGGTAAGTTTGAAATAAGCAAATAATCAAACAATTTACTAATCGTCTTTTCTTATTTATTTAGGTCTTTTGGGTTGGATGGGTTCATATAGACGTGGTGGATGCATGTTAAAATTGGTATGAATAGTTTTTCTGGTTTATCGGTTCATTTTTGGGTTGAATGTCAATATTTTTACTGTCCAAGCAAACATGTCCGAGTTATAAACAGTTCAAGTGGCAGATCTCACTTCATTATTGGAAACTCTTCTTTTCATTTTAAATTAACCCACCAATTGGTTGCTATTATAAGCCCTTTGCTCGATTTTCCTATTCACGATCATGATGTTTAATCTAGTTTAACGGGGAAGCTGTTAATTATGATTAAATTCAGAAGCGAAACATTCAACATTTAACAATCATCCGCTTAAATTGTTTATCAACTCGATCACGAATTACTGATGTAACTGACCTGTTTGCTGCTTACCTGTTGATAAGTGATTCTGCTGAATTTTTTCATCAGTATCCAAAAAAGACTTTCTTTTGTTAACTTTATTATTGATCCTTATTCTTGGTTTATCATAATTTAATTTGATCCATTTCTCTCTCAATTACAGTTCCTATTTTTATCCGTTTTAACGATTGCAGCGGAAATCGGAGGAATAATTTCTTTGTCCATCTTAAGAGCTAAAGTAACTGAGATTGTTGAAGAGGGTTGGAATGAAATGAACCAAAGAACCCGTAATATCATTCAATCTCAGGTAAATAATTGCCTTTTGCATCAAACATCGTATGCATTGGCCACCATAATCCTAATAACATGTCAAAAAAGATGAAAGCTTAGCAATGATTATCAAGCTGTTTATCAAATTGCAAGATAATGCTCATTTCTTTATTTTGTTGCTTTCCATTTTCAAGTTGAACATGTTTTTCAATTGTTTAAATTATTGAATAATTTCTAAATCCTTTTATTCTGTCATTTTCAGCTTGAATGTTGTGGATTAATGGGCCCAAGTGAATTTGCGCATAATAATGAGGAAACTGATAAATCATGTTATTCACTAGTTCCTAAAGAGTTAGGCTTACCAACTACACCAACATCACCATCCAGCTCTATGAGTGAAGCTGTTTACCACGAGGTGAATATAAATTATCATTTAAATTCAACTAAATCTAGTTAAACTTAAATTAACACTTTGTCCATTTCCTCTATTCTTAGTCTGGTTGCAAGGATAAACTCGTCGATTGGATTTATAAACATAAACTCATTTGGATCTCAACTTTTGGTGGATTCCTGTTATTCCAGGTGAAGTGATATTAAACTTTAATATCAATTTAAAACATTCAGCGTTTGTCACCCACTAACTGATAGAAAAGAAATAATCGTTAACAAACAGACGCATAATTAAACTTGAACTTGTGTACATTACATGTATTATAAGCATTGGAAATGAAAGGAAAAAAAACAATCAATCGCAATCAAATTGCGTGTTGAATGCTTACTCAATTTAATATTGTTTCTGTTTTTTTTCTCTTATATTTTTATCATACAAAAATTATTGGAGTAAATATAAAAACAGTTAACCTGGGTTGAGTCTTTTTACAAGGCTAACCCAGCAAAAAACTGGTGATTCTCGCTATTTTTTGTTGCTTTTGTTGGTGGTTTTTTTTCTTCTTAAAACATGCTTATATGTACATACATGAAACTACATAAAGTTAATAGTCTCACGGTTGTTACTCCTTAGGACAAGTTACAATTAAGTTTCGATTAGGTTCAATTGCTACAAAGAATTGGGTGTTGAAAAATATACTTTTAACCTATTGTTGGTAACATCACATTAACCTTCTATTGTCGCTTTAATTTCTAATTTCTGTTTTTCTTTTCTCTCCTTGATCATTATTATCAATATAATTATTACAGGTTATTACCGTGCTTTTGTCGGTTTCAGCAATCAATAATATGAAAAGTCGAAGCTCTTCCATGGAATCATTGGATGACCACCACCATATAACTTATTAATAACCAACATTGTTGACATAATTTTTTTCATCTGCTGACCAGAGGTTTTCAAAATGCTAATCTGATAATCAAAGTATCAATACTTTTAGAAGCGAGTGGACAACCAGTTGGACAATCATTCCTCACTCAAAGAAGATATTGAACCAAATGTCGATGATAATCTAATTGAACAAAGCTTAATAAAGCTATCAAATAAATAACACGTTTTCAATGTGCCAATGAGCTAAGCAAAATCACTCGAACCACTAAATTGCGATCAACAACTTGAACCAACTCAAATTTAGATAAAACTATTCAATTAATCATTTTAAATATTTTCTAAAATAATACCTTTCATTTTCTGTGTTCATCTTCACCTCTTTCACCCATTTTAATTTCAACAATTACTCCTTTTACTCCTTATTTCAACCAATTCCTACATAATATTTAATGAAACAAAAAAATCCTGGAAATAATATTGACCTTTAAATTGTGAACTTGTTAATTTTTGATTTACATTGTGGGTCATTAAATTAACAATTGACTCCTAACCTCATCTAAACTGTTTTACTGTATCAAGTATTAAACATATTCAACTGTCATTAAAAATTCACCAATGATCTTTTCATAAGTTAAATATTGCAATCAAATTTATTTCCTTCTCAACAAACATTTACACGAGTTCAGTAAATCTTGAGAACAGTTGGATTATTTTGCTCTACAATGCTTAATACAAAATGTTTCTTAAATTGAGTGATTGACTAAATTATTGTGATCATTCTTTTAGATGATGATTCACCGCTGTATTGTTTTGCATTGTAAATGTAACAGGTGAAATAGATGATTGTATTTGTTATCTTAGCGCAAAAATACAGAAGAGTTATTAGTGATGATCTATGAGTTGAGAGTGCGATGCACTTTCCGCAGAAACATTACCTAATGGCAATTCATCCGACAATTGACTAAACTAAAATTTGTATCAATCTCAATAGCAGTTGGATGAAATCTGAACAATAAGTAATTCAATTGTCACACTAAATATTCGGAAGATAATCTTTTAAAAATTAAACAGAAATAAATGCAAAGCTTGTTGAAATTTCACTCTTTATCAAAAGCTTGACGCCTTTTTTAAGGATAATAAAAAGCAAGTATTTGTACTTGAAGGTTTGAATACAGAAGAGTAATTATAATTCGTAATACAATTGAAATTTGATCTTGGTTTACTGATTTAGATAGTAATCACCATCCAGAATCCCCACCACCACTTTGTCCCCATCCGGATTTGTAAGAAACTGATTTTTCAATAACTTTGCCCAAGCTTTCGGTCTCAATCTCTTTGGCCATCGGAACGTCAAAATATTCATATCTAATGGAAATGAAAAGGTTTAGTTAAATTTAGTAAATTGAGTTTACAAACAAAAGACAAATCAAGAATCAGCAGGAAATCCATTTAAATGAATATCACGTTTCCAATAAAATCTAATATTGAGCTGTCTGGTCATTCAATACAAATTGGCAAGTTTCAAAGGATTCAAGTCAATTTGTAAGTCATGACTCGATTGTAATGGTAATCAGTTGAAAATTTTCCTAACTCTGTCAGTTAGTTGGAAATTTAAATTGTTTCGTGATTGGAGACAAAAAGAATTGGTTTTACTGCACAGTGTAAATCAAACTGAATACAACTGAATGGCTAGTTGATTGTAAATGTTTAAAGTTTACTTACTTGGGAATCACTATTGCCATTGTTCCACCGCCACCTTTACTCTTTTTACCCTTCATCTTTTTATCGCCTTTACCTCCACCACAGTTACCTTGAATTAAAATAGATGAGTATAAATTTTCAAGTATTTAAGTCACATTTGATTTGCATTGAAGCGGGATTGATTACAATAGTTTGTTGGGTATTTTAGACTTGCCATTATCTATATTTACAATGGCAGTGTCGAGGGAAAGTTGAATATTTTTTGTTTTGGCAGCTACTTACAGTTACATGTTGGTTGACTTGATTTAGATTCTGATCCCCATGAATCTTGAATTAGGTTTTCCATTGGAACATCATCCATTGGATTCCATGGATCATCTTCCATTTCAGTTTGAGATTCCATTTTAGATCCTTTGCCCGATCTCATCATCATTGGCATCATCATTGATCTACGTCTACTCCAGAGTCCATCTTTAACTAGCCATCTATGTAAGTTGAACTGGGCAAAAAATCCAGCCAAAGCTATGTTGGTTAATAAGGTTAAATTAATCATAATCAATATTTTCAACATAACTAGTTGACAGTTGATTTTTCGCACAATGAAGATGTGACTCTAAAGCACAAGAAAATAAATGTTTTGAAGTGTTGATCAATAAATGGTTCGAGTGAGTAAATTGAATCATTACTAATTTTGTTTTAATTGGATTGTGATTACACTCGTCTCAGGTCAATAACATTAAGAAATAAATTTGAAGGTGTTTTACATTCTAAGGAAAGTCAATGATAAATCATCAATGGCTATAAATATCATCATTATTTGAAAAATTGAACAATAAGACTGAACAATGGGTGAAAAGAAAGTTGAAAGATTATTCGAGTTGCAACAAAGCAATAAAAAAATTTGTTCATTTGCATAATTTGATTTAACATTATTGAAATCACCAAATTTCAAAGTCTAATGTTCTTAAATTTGATGAGTTTTTTGCGAAGGTTGAGCTCTCAAGTGACAAAAATTGAATACAAAAGAAAAGCGTCGAAGGGTTGAAAAAGAGGTAATGTGAGCACCAAGATTATTGTACTCCAAAAAGATGACAGAAATTATCATATCTTGATGACAGTTTAAGTAAAGGATTTATCGAGATGAGATTGCAGCTATTAATCAGTGTTTTTTTAGTGATTTTGGTGGTTTCCAAAGTTGATGCCAAGAAAATGGATAAAGGTGAAAAGGGCAAAAAAGGTAGTGGCGGTGGAGGTGGCGGCGACGATTGGGAAGCCTATCCAACTGGTGGTAAATGCAATTGTAACTGTGGCGGTGGTGACGGGAAGACTAAAGTAATTGCCATGGAAAAGGTCATTAAAGTTCCCAGAATACGAATCCTCGATATGGGCAAAAAAGGTGACGATTTACAATACATGAAAAGTAAGTCAATGGTTGGAATGGTGATGAGTGCACCACAGATTGAAATGATGGACGAAGAAGTAATGGATTCGTGGAACTCTTGAGTGCTGGATTATTTCCAAATTTTTATATCCAAAACCGTATTGTTAACGAACCCTTGTCAGTGTAATTTACAGGAATCCAATAAAGTTGTTTGTATATCGAACCATCACAAGATTCGGTCTTGATAATAAGTATCCAAATAAACATTTAAACTTGAGATCAAATTGATACAATAATCCCTTAGATAAAGGGACTCGTTTACATCTTCACAACAGGCGATAACTGTAACTTATCAGCTTTCTCCTCGGTGAATATGATAAATTTTTCGTCAACTATAGATCGACTGTTCTTGGTAGATGATTGTCTTTTGATCTTTCCCTTGAGATATAAATGATTAATTTTGACTGAGATTTAAGTAGACGAGTTGAACTATTTATAGAGTCAGGACCTTGGAAAAGCTAATTTTTGGCAAATTGTTTTGATTTGTAAGAAAAGAAAACTTGAAACAAAGTGATACACTTGAATCTTGCAGTTAAATTTGATAATCAAATTTAGATAATTAATAAGTAAATAATGAGTAGGCCACGATAGCTCAAATATTTGTTAAAAGTTTATAAAATAATTGTTAAATTTTTTAGTTCTAACTTGCAAAATGGTCTAATTAGCTATCAGTGGAGATAGCAAATCCTTTTTCTATAAGATCTTGAGCGATATTAAGATCCGTATCACCTTTAAGATCAATAAGTTCAACAAGATACTTTTGTCGAGGTTCTTTATCAACGGTGGTAGCTTTAACTGGTTTGGCAAAAACTTTTTCCCAGAGAGTTGCACGTGTGTGTTTTTTGAAATAATCAATAGCGTCTTTACTCCAATCAGAATCAGCAACGGGCAATACGCCGGAAAGGGAACATTCAATTGCTTGAAAGGGTAATTTAAAAAGAAAATCTTCGTGGAGAACCAAGAGTTCATTTCTCTGGACAATCGCTTCATTTCCAAAGTCGAGATAAAACACTGACACTTCTGTTTCATCAGTAATGCTTGGTGTATCCTCATAGGTGATTATTTTAACTCGATAATAATGTTCATCTCCCCTAAGAGGAGCAGCAGCTATATCGCCTACCTTAATTGAATTGAGTTTAGCCTTCAAACGATTGTCAGATCTTTCATAAAAATCAGTCATTTCAACCATTAATCGGTCAAGCTCCGCACTGTTTGATCCACAAGGTTGAACATAAAACTTGGATGGATTTTGTACACTAGAAACATACACATCAATACATCCATTATCCAGGTTTGATTCGAGTTTTTCAAACATTACGGTTGAAGTGAGTTCGTGAATATTATAATGGGAAGGAATAAAGGAGATATAAGAGTGGCCATTCGATTGATTCCGTGGTGGCCTATAGACGTATTTTCCAAATCTACTATTTCTCAATTTGTCATCAATCATCTTTATTGCGGTTTCAACATTGGCTGCTTCACCTGAATAAAGAAAAACACACAGAATGAATTATACTCTGACTAATTTGAGGTCAACATCAATGAATGATAAACAGGTTGACACTCTGCGGCAGGTTAAAATCAAACTTACCTCGAATCTCTACTGGCACTAGACCAGTATTGCCTTTTCGGACATGTTTAGGGATATTGACTTTGGCTCCTGACTCTTCAGATATTGATTTGATAGTTGAACCACCTTTTCCAATTACGAGGCCAACCTCACTAGCATCAATGTAAATCCTTTTATTTATACAAGATAGAGCTGATGCAATAATTTGATCAATCATCTCATCAGCTTCTAGGACACCAGTAGGGGATCCTTTAATTGCAATTATTCGGTCAACATCCTCATTAGGGTGACCATTAGAGAACGTAATTTTTGTATTAGTCTCACGCTGGACTAGCTTGATAACTTCACCACCTTTACCAATGACAGCTCCGGTAGCTTCTTTGGGCACATTCTTGTGAATTGTTGTTGATCGAATAGTGTGAAATGAAGATGTAGTTACTTCGAGTCTAGGATCAAGTTCAAAGTTTTCGTCATCTTTTTTATATAAAACATAAAGAGCAGCGAGAGCAGCTGAGGCAGCAGCTCCTAGTCCAACAATCAAACCGATAGACACTTGCTTTTCAGGTCGGAACATGATGAAACTCACTAATGAAATAAAGGGTCGGGAAAATTAAAAAATAATACAGTTAACATTAAACATTATAACCAACAGCTAATTGGCAATTTACAAAGAAGATGCTGAGAACACGAGACATGTTTTAATTTTTTCATCATCTCATCATCTCATCAAAACCAAAAACGAGTAAATAAGCTTGTGTCGCCATCTTGTTCTACATTTCAAATTAAATTTTTTTTATTATATATGTTAACAATGTTAACATAACATTCATTTCTGTAAGGCACTTGAATTGAGTTTTTGAAGGATTAAATGTTTGCAAATCCACCATTAAAGTTGAGAAAATTCATGATAGATATAAGATTGAACAAGAAAGAAAAATTAAAAGAAAAAATACTGGAGGGTCCATGTTAATGAATGTGCGCTGATTGGATTAAATTTTAATGATGACTTGATTAGATCTGATTGATAATGATGACTTACCGCTGAATTGGAGAGACATTGTTTCGTCGAAATTGATTGTAGCATACGATTGAGGTGGGTAATTAATATTTAAACACTTAAGGGACGTTATTGTGGCGATAACAGTTGATACAGTGATGGTGGCAATGGAGTTTAGTACGCCAGTTTGATATTTAGCTTTATATTTAGACGAAACTAGCTTTTAGTACAATAATGAAAGCAGATTTTTTCATCAAATTAATTTTGCTGATGTAAATTTATATGAGCAACTGTAAAATGCACTTATTTCTTAAAATAAAATTTTCTGTTTCCTTTAAAACAGATCAGTTCGATTTTTAGTTAAACCGACCGCTTTCAGTGATCATAAGAGTTAGGGAGCGGAAACGTATTATTAGTCCATGAAAATTGTTGATGCACACAATGGACCGAATACTTTTTTCATTTTATCGATAATTTTCTTGATTTTGACCATTTTCCTTAAAACTTGAAGACTCAATATTTCAAGAATGCCATCATCTAGAATCATCATTCTTTGAAGAAACATTAGATTACATTAAGAACTATAACATGATATGACTGAGTTCCTGAAAAATCTGAGCTAATTTATTTAATCTGAATATCCTTCTAACACATGAGTATGGTGTTTGCATAACATTTTAACTTTATAAATCTAGTCTCAAATCTGTGCATAAATGCTAAAATCTTGAACAATTCAATATTTCGATATTGCTATTATAACTCATAACAAGATCTAATGTTTAGTACCAGGATGATGATTGTGTGTGTTTTCATTCTCGAAATATTGCGGCTCGAAAATTTAAGAGAAATGGCCGAAATCAAGAGAACTATCAATGAATTGAAAAAATTATTTTATACATTATGTTTCAAAGCAATTTTTATGGACAGAAAATAACTTTCAGTTCTTTAACTTTCACGGTTATGGAAAAAAGTCGATTTGACGGAAAATAGAACTAAACTGTTTTACAGATAGAAGAAAATTTTATCTATCGAAATAAGTGCATTTTCTGGTTGGTTCTTAAATGTTACATTGCTAAAATGAGTTTCACAGAAAAACCTGGTTTCATTATTGTACAAATAGCGATCGAAGTTTTAACTTTGGCCTTCATTTTCTCGACTACTGTTGATCAGTGAAATGCATAAATCGCATAAATGGGCTCAGTATTCATGTCACTTAAAGCCAGCAGAGTTTCTTTTTGAAGGTAATTTATTTTTAGCCGTTTAAACCCATCTTTGTCATTGTGTTCATTAATGTGTAAGAGAAGAGTTACTAAAAGACATAACCAACACAATTGTCACACTTACAAATTATTGAATGGCAAAAATGGGCAAAAAAAGTGCAAATGAAATTTCTTGCAAATTTAGACTCTGTTAGTTGGTAGACACATAAAAACTGAGTCCATTTGTCCGATTCATGCATTTCTCTGATCAACAGTAGTCGAGAAAATGAAGGCCAAAGTTGAAACTTCGATCGCTATTTGTACAATAATGAAACCAGGTTTTTCTGTGAAACTAATTACAGTGATGTAAAATTCAATAACCAACTAGAAAATGCACTTATTTCGATAGATGAAATTTTCTGCATTCTGTAAAACAGCTTAGTTCGATTTATAATTAAATCGACCTTTGTCCATAACTGTGATAGATACCGAGCTGAAACTTATAATTCGTAGTTAAAAATTGCTTGGCAACATCATGGATTAAATAATTTTTTCAATTTGTTGATAGTTCTCTTGATTTTGGCCATTTCTCTTCGATTTTCGAGCCTTAATATCTCGGGAATGTTAGTATCAACAATCATCATCCTTCGCCTAAACATTAGATCTTGTTATGGGCAATAATAAAATATGAATGATAACCAAAGAAATCTATGCAAATGTCTTACATAATGAATATTCTTCTAGCACATCCTAAGTAACTGTTTATCTTTGATAGTCAATTATTAAATCTGACAACCTAAATATCACAATGTTATAACTTTTATTGCACTTCCTTGAATTACCTGAAATTTAACTCTATCATAGTCCATGCCAGAATCTAATGTTTAGTCGAAGAATGATGATTGTTGATACTACCATTTCCGAGATATTAAGGTTCGAAAATCGAAGAGAAATGGCCAAAATCAAGAGAACTATCAACAAATTGAAAAAATTATTTAATCCATGATGTTACCAAGCAATTTTAATCTACGAATTATAAGTTTTAGCTCGGTAACTATCACGGTTATGGAAAAAATTCGATTTAATTGAAAATCGAACTAAACGGTTTTACAGGATGCAGAAAATTTAATTAATCAAGATAAGTTTATTTTCAGGTTGGTTATCAAATGTTACATCGCTGTAATTAGTTTCATGAAAAAATCTACTTGCATGGCTTCACAAAACGCGATCGAAGTTTCAACTTTGGCCTTCATTTTCTCGACTACTGTTGATCAGAGAAATGCATGAATCGGACAAATGGACTCAGTTTTTATGTGTCTACCAACTAACAGAGTCTAAATTTGCAAGAAATTTCATTTGCACTTTTTTTGCCCATTTTTGCCATTCAATAATTTGTAAGTGTGACAATTGTGTTGGTTATGTCTTTTAGTAACTCTTCTCTTACACATTAATGAACACAATGACAAAGATGGGTTTAAACGGCTAAAAATAAATTACCTTCAAAAAGAAACTCTGCTGGCTTTAAGTGACATGAATACTGAGCCCATTTATGCGATTTATGCATTTCACTGATCAACAGTAGTCGAGAAAATGAAGGCCAAAGTTAAAACTTCGATCGCTATTTGTACAATAATGAAACCAGGTTTTTCTGTGAAACTCATTTTAGCAATGTAACATTTAAGAACCAACCAGAAAATGCACTTATTTCGATAGATGAAATTTTCTGCATTCTGTAAAACAGTTTAGTTCTATTTTCCGTTAAATCGACTTTTTTCCATAACTGTGAAAGTTACCGAGCTGAAAATGATTCTCTGTCCATAAAAATTGCTTTGAAACATCATGTACTAAATAATTTTTTCAATTTATTGATAGTTCTCTTGTTTACGGCCATTTCTCTTAAATTTTCGGGCCTCAATATTTCGAGAATGGAAGCACACACAATCATCATCCTTCGACTAAACATCAAGTCTGGTTATGGGCAATGTTAAAATATGACTGAAACCCAAAGAAATCATAGCAGATTCCTGCAAAGATGAATATTCTTTAGCACATCCTAAGTAACTGTTTATCTTTGATAGTCAATTATAAAATCTGACAACCTGAGTAAAACAATGTTATAACTTTTATTGCAATTCCTTGAATTACCTGAAATTTAACTTTATCACAGCCCATGTCAGAATCTAATGTTTAGTCGAAGAGTGATAATTGTTGATACTACCATTTCCGAGATATTGATGCTCGAAAATCGAAGAGAAATGGCCGAAATCAAGAGAACTATCATCAGATTGAAAAAATTACTTAGTACATGATGTTATTAAGCAATTTTTATCAACGAATTATGAGTTTCAGCTCGGTAACTCTCACGATTATGGAAAAAAGCCGATTTAACTAAAAATCGAACTAAACTGTTTTACAGAATGCAGAAAATTTCATCTATCGAAATAAGTTGATTTTCTGATTGTTTATTAAATGTTACATTGCTAAAATGAGTTTCACGGAAAAACCTGCTACCATTATTGTACAAACAGCGATCGAAATTTTAATTTTGACCTTCATTATCTCGACTACTGTTGATCAGAGAAATGCAAGAATCGCACGAATAGACGCAGTTCTTATGGTTCTAAAAAACAACAGTCAAAAGGAATTCGTTTTTAGCCGTTTTTACCCATTTTTGTCATTTAGTGGTATCTAAATGTGACAATCGTGTTGATTGTGTCTTTTCAGTTACAACCATAGTTTTAGTAGTTTGTTTACCCTCTCTAGTTTGCATACGCTATAAGACTTGGTATGTAAACTTTAATAGTAAAACTTTAGTAATATTTAAACTGAATCCTCTCGAATTCAAAGATAGTCGCGAATATGGTCATTATTGCTTGTAAGTATTTTACTTTCATTTTGTAAGCGCTTTGTTAATTGAACTTAAAATAATACTGAGTGTCGCTTCATTCAAAGTGTAAAGTGAAATTTCAAGTATTGAACCAATTTAAAATTATGTTAGTCATAAGATATTTTGCTAACATTATTATCTAGTACTGTTTAGAACTAAAAGCCAACTTTGCTACAAATTATGTGATTAAGCTGACAAACTTGTATATTCGAGTGAATCAATAAGCTAAATTAAGTTTCTATGTAAGTGATCAAAGAAATAATCAAGAGATTGATAAGTTGTAAAAATTTTATTGCGATGCTGTACGAAACAGCGTGAATTAAAATTGATCGAAATTGAATCGAAACACTTAAAAACGGAAAACACTAAAACTTGGAGGCCATTAATCAATAGTGATGCTTAGTGAATTTGATTGCTATTTTCAACAGCAATTTCATTCCAGATTTTACTTAATTTAGTTCATATTTAAAAGTATAATTTATCACTTCAAGATCGATTAAACTTGATTTTGAAAATAAAATAGGATAAAGCCAAAAGCATGAAAAACCAACCGGTGGAAACAACCAGTCCAGGCCATATTAAAGGATGAAATGGAGCTCCTTCCTTAATCATTAGGCTTCTCAATGCTTTGGCGGGTTCAGTGAATGGAAGTGAACTCGACAAATAACGGAAATAATATGGTAGAGCTTCAACCGGCCAGAAAACTCCAGAAATAAAGAGCATGTAAAGAAGTGAACCAAGTGCGACAAAAGCCAAATGTTGAATAGCAGGGAAAATGGCAGCGAAAACCATTCCATTCGTTTGGCCCACCAATGTTTGGAGAAGCAATAAAGCCAATCCGATCCAGAAGGAACCATAACATTTGATTTTAAAGACATAAATAACTACAATGAAAACAAAAGCACAATTGAGCGACAAATATGTGAAACGGGCAGCAACTTGAGCAATTAATAGTTGACCAATGGTAATTCCGGTCGAATAGTTACGATCAAACATTTTGTCAGCAACTTCAGCTGCCAAACCTAAAGCTGATAAACCTAAAGAGCAACTGTAAAGGATAACGACCATGAAACCCGGAGCAGCATAATCTTGCAGTCCAAAACTTTCTGTGTCACCTAAACTACCATAGATTGGAGTACCGATTTGAAAAGGCAGGGTACGAGCGTAGTATGGCAGGTTAGCTGCAGGAGCTGTTTCATTCATAACATTGAGCAATGACAGTTGGAGGCTGAGTTGAAGTGTGGTCATAGCGAAAGCATCTGTTAAATCTCCATAAACATTTATTGTACCTCTTTTAATTGTATCATCGTCAATGTCATTGGCACTTAAATAATTGATTCTCTCATGGAATGCTTCTGAGAATCCTCTACTCATATAAACAACACTATCCAATTTTGCGCGTCTTACATCAGTTAAACCAGCATCTAAACTATCGTAAGGAATTATATTTAATGTCTTTGGGTCCAATTTACTTCGCAACAAGTCTGGGTAAAATGGTATCTGATATTTAGTAAACGCTTGATCAAATTCCTCGGGTCTTGCATGGAATAGTCCGTATTCAGGAGTTTCCTCAACAACCCATCCTATTGGTAAATCTTTTGGTGAGTGTCCAAGACAAACGAACAGTAATCCAAGAGAAGTTATTGGAAACATGAAAAGAATCAACAAGAATATGGGTTGTCTCAGAATTTGAACCAAATATCGCTTATAAAGTGTCCATATTGGCCAAAAACGAGAATAAATTGGACGATTATCTTGAGGTGATTTGAAGGGTTCTACTTTATCTAAATGGGAATCATCAACAACAACTGAAGCAATTGATTTACGTTGTTTATTAAATGTTGGTAAACACATGGTGTTGCGACGTTTCTGATTCAAACAAATTTTGTAGAAAACATCTTCCAGATTGTCAGCTGAAAACCGATTGATCAAAGATTCTGGTTCGTCTTCTTCCAGGATTTCTCCTTTTCTCATGAAACCAACCATCTTAGCCTTACGACATTCTTCGATATAATGAGTTGTTACAATGATGGTCATTGATTCTTCACGAGCCATGCTATAAAGAAGTTTCCAGATTCTTTCACACAATAGAGGATCAACACCAACCGTTGGTTCATCGAGAATCACTAGTCGAGGTTTATGGATAATTGTACATGCCAGTGATAAACGTCGCTGTTGTCCACCACTCATATTCTCAATGGGTCGCTTTTTATCTGGAATTTCCAATAAATTTACGAGATCGTTGATCTGTTTGCGTATAACTGGAGCAGGAAGAAAGTACAAATTACCAAAATAGGCTAACATTTCTTCTACTGTTAAATCTGGAATCAGAGCAATATCCTGTGGCATGTAACCTATTCCAGGTCCGGGTACACCACTAACCCGTTCACCTGGTTTAGAGCCGAAAACCCGGACAGTTCCACTATCAGGAGCTGTAAGTCCCGAAATTATTTTAAGTAGCGAAGTTTTACCACACCCGGAAGGTCCAAGTAATCCATAGATGCCACCAGCAGGAACTGATATGGATAAATTATTCAAGACATAAGTAGCCTTATCACCTGATCCATAAGTTAAGCAAAGGTTACGACCACGAATGGCCAATTTAGTTTTAACTGAATCACTTGTTTCACATGTTGTACTGATTGCGATGACTGGATGATTAGGTTGACCAGATGGATTATTGTTAGGATCAAAAGACACCATTACAGTTGGATTTGAAAAAAAGAATTCATAAAAAGTCTAAATAAAAGATGAAATAAAACTAGGAACCAAGACACAACAAAACAAAACAATTTAATGATTTGCCGTCTCTACACGATCTCTAGTTTTTGATAACAAATAAAATTTGAATTTTTGTGGTTTACAGTAAATAGGACCAACACAAAATTCAAATTGAAACTAGAAGCAACATTCAAAAAAGTCCAAAAAAAGGGTAACGGAAACAAAGGGAAAAGGCAAGATAAAAACACACAGAATTGATTAATGGTGTTTTGTAAATTGATTGTAAATATCCTTAAACATGAAATAATCTAGGTTGATTTATTAATTATGACGATGGTCTAACAAAAGTAAAAACAGTTGCAAGAGAAAGGAGGAAACACAATTAAGTTGATCAACATCTTCATGGACACATGTTGTCTGTTGTGACTAAACAGGACAACTTGCAGCTAGGGTTGAAAACTTAAAATGGTGCCTTAGTTAAACATGGCTAATACCAATGGATCATTTCTTAATTTTCTTTCCTTTCTAAGTGCTTCGATATCAAACTGACCGAACCTCCTAATCATTCCAATCCTTCTCAGTTTGTCAGAAAACCCTTTTTCTTTCCCCAAACATTTTCTTCCACCAAAAACAGAAGTAAATATTTTTCCCTCCTTCGGACTCACTCGCATTACTTTAAGCAAACCTGTCGTCTTCAAATGTATTAGCTGAATAATCAGCTTACTTTCGAAGGACAACAACATCTTTACCTTTCCTCTCTTTACTTCACTCATCTTCTCTGGCCATATTTACGATGATTAAAAAAAAGTAAATGGGCTTGAGGCCATTTTAATCACTCTAACGTGCCCAATGAAAACTAATCAGGAGCCAGCTTCTGAAAGGGGACAAAATATTACCAAACCAAATTCCTAAACCTTTTCCTCAATCCTTTTTCACTTCTGTCCACAGTTAGACTAATTGTGCTTTTTTTCCTCATCCTACCCTTCCAACTATTCACATTCACTCTTCCCTATTTACACTAATTGTTATCCTGACCAACAACCTGCTCAACCTGACCAGACCAGTAGCTGTTAACATCCAGATGTTAACAGTTCAACCGATGCTCGGCTTAAAGGCCGTTTCTGTAGACATCTAGAAAAATCGATCCGCTTAGCCAGGATTTACAAGATGTACCAAATTGCATTAAATCATCATCTAATTAACAAGAAATAAAACATTCTAACATTACCAGATGATGAAGAAATCTGAAAGCTCGTTAATTATATGATCATTGGAATAGATAATGAGTATTAACATGTAATATCAGCTAATTACCATCTCGATTCACTTAATCTTGATTCAAATGTTTACTTTAAATCTTTATTTTGTTGATACAAACACCTTTTTCAACAAAAATTTCAATCAAAATATCAACAAAATCAAGTGTTTTCCGACTAACTTTGTCTCTGCGTCATTCATTTCAATTCATCATTTTTCAGACTATTTATTTTCAGTAATAATAAGCTACCCAGAAGACTTATTTTATTATGATAAGTGTTATTACTGACAATTGGATAATATTATGACTGAAAAAATCAACTTGTTTCTGGGAAATTTTTAACCAACTTGTAATTACTATTAGTTACTACAATAGTTGCATCCAAGACAACACCAATGACCATCCAAACAATTTCAATAACAAACATTCATAACCTAATTGCCTTTGACAAAAATAATCGCCTCAATTATGATGATTATTAATCACAATTTATTTTGATTAACCTTCCTTTGGACCTGGAAAGATTGTATTATAATTCCATCATGAAAAATGAATACAATCAAATCACTTTCAACTTTACATTCAAGGGTAAGACAAGGTTACTTTCAACTAAATTTGTCTAAAAAGTTAACAACTGATTATTAGATGGTAACAATCATCATTTCAATTGTTACAAGTAATCTTGCCTTATTCAACAAACCATTGATACTTCATTAAAGACAAACAATTACTGTGTATCCATGTCTTGATTGTTGCACCCGTTTAAGCTAATGAGTGCCATTAAAAGCTATTAAATACACCGATATATTAAACCGATAGCTTTTAATGTCGTCCAATAAATTTCTTGATTCTTATTAGCTTTTAATTGAAACTCTTTCATTGATATTTATCATTTTAAGGTTACCGATTGAAAGGATTCAATGTAATTGCAATGTTTATTGGTATGTAAATTATGTTCACCATTGAATTACTATTGACAATCAGCCTTCATTTGACTAAACTAATGACAATTGATCAATTTATAATCAATCCTTGGACTTGAATAAGCTAAACCTTTGTAATGCTTAAGGTTTGGACAACAATTACGAATAATCAGAGGATTGATCAAAAATTGAGGAAATGAGTAGCAAGTTGAGGAATGATTGAATAACAATTAACAAATGATGTTGATAGAAATGTATTAATAATAGATTGAGGAAAAATAATTTGGAATCAATTTTGTTGATCGTCCAATTGTCGATGTTAAATTTGTGGACGGTTTGGGTTGCCTGAGAATGAATTGAATGGCCGCAAGCCGTAATTTTGTTTATAATTTGTTGTTTCCATCCAAATGATCAGAAAAAAATTAAAGAGTTGGGCTTTGGATTGTGATGTTGGTGTCCTTCAACAATTGAATAAGCTGATTATTTAGTATGTTGATTGTGTATTACAAATATATGTGTGTTCATAAAAAATGGTTAACATTTGCTTGGTTAAGGCATAAATTATGGCAAAGGCAGTCATCGAGAAGGCTATTAAAGACGCTGAGTTGCGTCCGATGTAATGCAATTAGGTTTCATTTATCAAGGAGAAAAATCAACTTTCGTGTTTACATACCAAGTATAATGATTTATCCTAATCAATGTTAATTATATTCACTATAATAGTGTTGATAATGCATAATTAGTTGCTATTTTTAAAATAACATTTAATTTTGAAAAGGTTACTGATTTGAATGGATTAAGTCGCTCGCTATTAACGCACATTGTACATTTTATATTGTATGAAACAGATTTAGGTAAATTGTTTCCAATTCAATATTTTATCATCTAATCTTTCATTAAACCAGTTTACTTGAAACAGTTTGGTTTTGAAATTGTAACTGATTTTATGGATTCAGTTTAGACGGTAAAGTGACCATCTTTTTTCACTATAACTTATTTACACTTGATTATGACTTGTCTCGATTTCTCGTTTAATTCTGGTTTTTAATTTGATCATTTCAACAACATTTACGCAATTTTAAACTAATTATGATCTGGTGAAAATAAATAGCGAAATTCCTAGAGATTTGATGAATTTTTGGTTTATTTATGCGTCAGTTTACGAGGAGGGTTGACTACCAACATGTCAACGGTGAATTATCACAAGCATTTTGTTTTGGGAATAATTTAACAAAGCTATTTATCAGGTAGAGAATAAATTATTAATTATTATGTATCCGTAACAATTAATTTTTTTCATGATCGATTGGACGTTTAGGTTAAAGGTGCGTGTTTTAACAATGAATAAATCATAAACAGAATTCATAAATTTCCTGCCAATAATTGAAAGGGTTTGACTCATTTTTCGAACTAGAAAATACCACAAGTCTTTGATTCACGGAACGGTACCAGAAACCAGAAAATCATTTACCTGGTTTTCAAGACAATATTGTTTCAATTTAGATTTTGAATTCAGAAGACCATCTTTTGCGTGTTTTAAAAGAGATACAAATCTTGTAGTGGAAAGTCTCAAGCTTTTTTCATGCCGAGAACTGATTTCATTGACAAATTACCCAGGCATGATTTTAACAAATATAAAACAATCAAAAAGAGAAGAAATAAACTAAAATACGCATATCAAATTGAATAAGAATGTTATGAAACTTGCTAATACAGTGACAAAAATTGAATTTTGTCGATCGGTATCAGAATTTTAACCTCTGTACTTATATTAATAGTATTATACTTGTACACTTAGCATTCAGAATGGTTACATAATTGAAATTAAACGTTTGCAAAACGATCCATGGATTAAAGTCAGCGCTTGAGTCCATTCGTACCGAGATGTAAGATAGCATTTCTCTAGCCACTAAGCTTAGTTTTAAGTGATTTAATGATTTTAATATGTAATGCTAATAGTGACTATCAAATGGTAGAAAATTCATGATTATTTGCAGATAGTTTAACTATTTACAAAACAATGGTAATAAAAGTTTCGCCCATATTTTGCTTTACCCTTTTGATTATTGTCAACTTGAGGCTTCATTTGGCTTATGAACGCCTATGATTTATGTTAAATCATTAAATTAAAAGTCAGGATTTTGCTTGTGTGTTTTTTACTTCAATACTCATATTGATTATTTGTCGCTGCATAATGAATCATTCGAGCAAATTAATGGAATGGGTGACAAATTTTTTTGTTCTCGTCAAGACGTTTCTTATAATTGAACAATGGTCTTATGAAACCGAAGAATATCGAGTTGATTGCAAGTCTATGAACACGTCAAACGCGAATTTCAACAATCGGCACCAGGAAAGATTCATCAAAAAACACATCGAGTCGTTCAGGTTTGCAGCAAAATTAATTCCGAACGATGGATCGAACAGTCGAGTGAACGAAAAACACGAGTGTAAAAGATTGGATAAACACCTTTTTGACGCTTATAAAGGTTCAAATTCTCAGGTGAATGTTCCAATTAAAGTTACGATTTTGGAAAAAATGTCGCCATTCGAAGATTTCGTTCATCTTGAAGATGATATTTACTTTACTGCAAAAGATGTCGTTTTTTACACGTACCAAAGACTAAAAAAGACAATAACTAAACACAAACAGCGATTATTTGTATGTTTTGTCCACCCAAAAGGTAAACCTTTGGCAGTTCATATGTACAATCAATCTAAATTTGATAAAATAACTGAGTTTAAACAACTTGATCGGCTAAAATTTTGGAAATAACATGTTATTTTCATTTTACATGAATTAAATATCATGTGTCATATTTAATAGCACATTTAATGTTCATTTTTTAGAATTACTTTTGTGTTTTTCAGATTTCAAAGCCATGTTCCCGAATTAACCAATCAATACAACTAACTTTGCGCTTATGTTTAATCATCGATTCATTTTCGTTGTTATTAATTGGTGAGAATGTTTTGAATTTGTGTGAATTAGACAGTTATCCGATCATGTTAACAAAGACTTTCATGGGAAGTTAGGCACCTTAAATGCATTATCTTTGATTACATTAATAATTACATCTAGCTGGCTTAGAGGGCATTCTCAATATGTAAGAAAAGAAACTAGTAAATGCATATTTCAGATTATATCCAATCATTAATCAGCTAATCTTTGATTAAACCAGTTTGGGTTTTTGAAATTGTAACTGATTTTATGCAAAGTGACCATCCTTTTTTACTTTAACTCGGCTACACTTGATTAGGATTTGTCTCGATTTCTCGTTCAATTCTGGTTTTTAATTTGACCATTTCAACAATATTTTTACGTAATTTTAAACTTATTATAACCTGGTGAAATTAAGCAATGAAATTCTTAGAGATTTAATGTATTTTTGGTTTATTTATGCATCAGTTTACGATGAGATTGCTTTTTCACAAGTCAACATAGGGTTGACTACCAACATGTCAACGGTGAATTATCACAAGCATCTTGTTTTTGGGGATAATTTAACAACAAAGCTATATATTATCAGGTAAAGAGTAAATTATTAATTATTATATATCCATAACAATTAATTTTTTCATGATCGATTGGACGTTTAGGTTAAAAGTGCATGTTTTAACAATGATGGATGAAATACAGTGAAATTTAGAATGCTTTGGGTAAGTGTGGCTGTTTATGACATTGGCTTCAATCTTCAACCATTGAATAGCTCAGCAAATTTGAGGATTTCCTGCCAATAATTGAAAGGGTTTGATTCATTGTTGAACTAGAAAATACCACAAGTCTTTGATTCTCGGAATGGATTATCATCGTAAATTGTACCAGAAACCAGAAAATCATTTTCCTGGTTCTCGAGACAATATTGTTTCAATCTGGATATGAAAAGATCAAAATAGACAATTAATGTTACAAATCTTTTCTAAGAATCGCATATAAAATTTGCAAATAAAATAATAACATCTTAAGAAAAAATGCAGAAATTATAATAAGAGTTAATATTTCGATGTTTAATTATCAACAATAACCCTTGATCAGCTGTTAATGAGATTGCAACGATGAAGTGTTAAGTGTTGCTTATCCTACTAATTTAGACGGTTAGTTATAGTATTTGATACAATAATTAGATACGGTAACTAACCAATTCAATTCAATAGCTAATTCAATATTTGGGTTGATAACAGTAGATATAATATGATGGGTTTACTTACTCTTCAATTGCTTTAGAGACACAAATACGATTTATATTTGCCTCTAACCTGAGATGAATAATCTCATTTTTGAGCTCTTCCACTGTTGTCATTATCATTTGGTTTGCTTCTATTGGAACAGTTGTGAGCACAGTAAATAGTTGTAAATTTTACTATAAATTAAATTTAATTGTTGGACAGGGATTTGATCAAAAAACGAGACCTTAAAAATTTAACAAACGGAAAGGTTTGAGAGGTGCAAAAAGAACCTTGATCAACATAAGAATCACGCACAATCAATAGAAATTTTATACCTAGCATGATACTTTTCAAGAAATATTTGCAAGATTTAATGAGATAAGCAATAAGATGGCAATTGCAATTACAGGGGTTTTTTTAAAAACATTGATGACGGTCAAGACCATAAATTATGGCAATAAAAGTGCTACAATCACATGACAAGAGTTCTTTTCAATTTTGATTACAAAAAGTAAATAAATATCTCTAAATATCAAGTCAAAGAATGACAATGAAAAAATTTGCTTATTTGATAAAATGGATTTATTTTTTGCTCTCAATATCACTTTATTATTAATTAGCTGGCATTGATTTCCACTTGTTCAAGCCAGGGTTTCAGTAATGATCGAGTAGTTGACCAAAGCTCTTCTTGTTTTGATTCATCATATGAGTACTTGGATGCGCGAACAATGGCACAATCTTCAAAATATTTACCACCAACACCGTCAACTTCAGGTGATAAAGCGGCATACAGAACGGTTTCTGCTCCTTCTTTAGGTGTACGGAAAACCATGGAGGCCAAAGAAGGAAATAATTGAACCCACCAAACATGTTCATAGAGAGCTGTTTTGGCAACACCGGGATGAACACTATTTACTGTAACCAAATCATAAGAACCCTTTTCGTTTAAGTATCGGTGAAGCTTAAAGGTAAACATTATCTGGGCCAATTTTGATTGGGCATAAGCATGGTAAGGAGAGTATAACTTTAATCCGTTTAGATCATCTAGCCGGAGATTCCGAGCATAGTGGGTACTAGATGAAACATTCACTATCCTAGACAGATTTCTAGACTTGAATCCAGTTTCATTGAGGATTGGTAGGAAAGCCCAAATAAGTAAACAATGGCCTAAATAGTTTATAGATAAATGAGATTCAAAGCCATCTTCGGTGAGGGCAAAGGGGGCAAACATGATACCTGTAAAATAAAACAAAATGAGAGTTAAAATGATATAAGGATGTGGATGAATTTATAATTAAAAAGAGACATCAACCTACCAGCATTATTAATAAGTAAATTCAATCCTAGGCCGGATCCTCTGAATTTTTTGATAAACTCTATAACTGAAGTAAGGCTTGACAGTTCAAGATGCCAAATGTCTAGTTTACCACTATAACCATCAACTTGAGGAGAAAGCTTAGCTTTAAGTGCATCAAGCTGAGAACCCGGCTTTGCAGATGATGTGACAATAACATGGTATCCTTTTTTGATCAAACTTCTAGCTGTTTCCCAGCCAATACCTCGTCCACCACCGGTGATAATACAAACACGTCCTTCTAGACTATTGGTGATGACACTGTCTACATCAAAGGTTTTCACTTTGTTAATGAACCCAAATTTACGGTTCAATTCAATAATGACATAATATGCTCCTAGAAGATACAGACAGATGAAACACCAGAGATTGTAAACATTGTGGATTACATTCTGAAATCCAGATTTCTCCTCTTTCATGATTATGGGCACAGTAAGCTTTAATAACTTCGAACTTCAGGTTATATTAGACCTGAGTTACACAAAAAAAGATAAACAAAACAAAAAAGAAGACTGACACAAGCTAAAAAGCTGAAGAACAGAAAGAGGATGAAAGGATAATCAAGAGAAAGATGAAAGCCATCAATTCACGTTGCTAGGCACAACAAACTCTTGTTGTCATTGTTATAGCTGAAGATTTTGATGATGATGTTAATGAAGATGATGTTGTTTAACTCATTTTAAACATGTTAAACTGGTAAAGTGGATTAACTAGATTCTATTTAGGGTAGGTTATATGTAATATACATTATAAATAGTTGTCTTGATTGTCCTGGTCAAGCATGAATCTCTAGATTCAGGGTCTATCAACAAGCTCCTAACATTAACAAACTGCTATCAATTTTTTTAATTAAAAGTGAAAAATTTTTGATTCTTCAATTTTAAGGCACAGAAAGAACAGAGCTGAGGCGCATAACTCCAGAAATGAATTCAATAAGATCAGTTAAGATCAGGCTTCAAAGAATCATAAAGATTAGCGCTAACGGGAAAGCAAAACAATTTATCATGAATAACAGCCAGTTAAAGGGTAAATATTTTGTAAATAATTATAAAATATAACTTTATTTGCTAGTTGATTTCTAAATCTTAATCCTGATTAAACTCTGGAATCTCTAATATCAATATGACTTAACCAAACTCTATCATCGATCTTCAATTCAACCACAATATCGGCACCAATACCACTGACTTTTTTACACTTTTTACATCTTATTTTGCTTTTTCTTACTTTCTCTAGCGTTATAATCCTGATCTCCTGATTCCAATCTGGAATCATCAAATAAAATCATGAGCCATGAGAATTAAATTTTACATCAAAGCTTCATAAAAGCAGTTTGGTACTTTAACATTAATTGTATATAATTTCATGTGTTTATCAATTACCACAATATGTTGCTTCGATTCAGTTCAAACCGAGCTTCAACAGATAAATATTGCACCTTTTATTTATTTATGTTTGCGGGCTGATTCGCAAAATCCTTCTTTAATAAGATAAATACAGATTGTCCTTAATAAAATTGAAAATTAATTACAACATTACTATGCAAATCGTTTCTAAAATAGCAAAACTATTTAAACTAAAAAACAAATAGCGAAATATTAGTTTAGATATAAAGCAGAAGATGGCAGATCTTTTCTAATTTCAAAATAAAATGAGTGGCGCCTTGCAAGCTATTTTCTAAAGCTTTCACCGAAATAAAACAGCCGATTGCTTCATTTCATTTTGGTTTAACGCGCTTCAAATTCTACTTACATTGTTCCTAATTTTGATTAATCTTGATTTTCTGTCTCGTTTTACTGTGATCAATACCAAAACTTGAATTTCATCATGCCTAAAACTCCATCTAAAGGTAAGCTCAATTGTTATTGCTTTTTTGCCTTTTCATAGTTTCCTCTACAATTTTGCCTGGTATTTATTGATCCTAATTTTTTCTTTACTCAATATTTCTGTATATTAATCGATATTTTTCTTCATTTTAGGTTCCAAGAGCAGCGACTCAGGAGATGCCGGAGGCAGTGATGATAAATTCAAATTGAGTAACAATCGTTTCATCTCTATTTCATCATTTCGAGGTCGCTTGAAAGTTGACATAAGAGAATATTACGTCAATGATGAAGGTAAAAGGTTACCTGGAAAGAAAGGTATCAGCTTGTCTTTGGACGAATGGAAGAAACTTAAAGATTACGTTGATGATATTGATGGTGCATTGAAAAAATTGGATTCCGATGCTTCTGAATCAGACGATGAATGATGACACCAAAAGTATGAAGAGCCAATATCTTAAAAGAACTTAAAGATCTTCAGTATAATGCTTTTCTCAAACTGTAAACAAATCATTTCATAAAATTTCAATATCATGTGTCTAATTCAATCTTCTAATTAATGTGCCATTTAATTTGACAATTTGAGCAATTCTTGCAAGTATTAAAATGTTTTCGACACAACTCTGAAATCGATTCATTTATTTAGCTTATTCAATAAGCTTTTATATACAGTAGATGAAAATGTTCTCCAATTTTGTGTAATAATTTGTCAAGATACAAATTTTTCAACTGAACATTTACTATCACTTTTTAATTGCTGCATGAACCAATTTCAAGAAATTTTTACTATCAAAGTAATTTTGTGAGTGAAATCGCGTTTAGCTGTAATCATGAAAATGTTTCATTGATTGGTGAGTTATTCAATGATTTTTGAAGCTCATCATTGTTTTTTTTCTGTTTTCTTTCTATCAGTAGCATTGATTTTGTGACGCTTTTTCGGGAAATTAAAAGAAAGTTTATTGAAGAATAATTTGATTAAGAATTGTTCTTGATTACATTGTCAAAATTCAGAATGAGATGCAAAAATCATTGATATGGGAATACATGATAAATTAGTTGCAGTTGTAGCAATTCTGGTAGAATGATTTTGCTGGATGAACTGTGTTCCAATCGTGTTTAATTAAGGCCTCTAGGGGGTTGATTATTGTTACTAAAAATTGGAGCCCGTGATGTTTTAACAGTAATCTGCATTGGTGAAGCATTTTCTGGTCGGGAATGCATCAATGAATGAACATCAATTATCTGTATATCCTCAATTATAACGGGTCCAATTTCATTCTTTTTTGGGCTATTTTCTGGAGATTTGAGTAATCCTGGCATCTTCGATTTTGTTTCTTTTTGATTTTATAAGATGATCTTAATAATGATAAAATAAATTAAAATAGCTTACTTTTTCAAACTTTTATTTAAACAATAAAAACACTTGAAAGTTGAGACTAAAATGAAAACTTTGAAACTCAAGTTTAAACCCAAAAGTAACAGATTTTTGGTTTTTGAATTTTCAACAAAGAAAAAAATAACTAGACTAGATCGCAATCTACGGACAACAATGCTAACTAACCGAAGCGGCCTTTTCAGATGTTTTTCGAAATGAAAATCACGGAGAACCTCATGAATACATTGTATATCTAAATTGCTGAGTGAAACATTTCAAACAAAAATTTTTGAAGCTTATCAATTCGTTTGTCATACTTTTGATTTTCTGAATTTTGCAGATCACTCGCTCAGAGTATGATGAACAAATTCAAACACTGAAAATTTTTCTCAGAGCAAAATTAACAATTTAATTTGTTAATTCATTAGTTAATCGATCGAGAGTCCAAGCTTTAATACATTTAAGATAGTTTGGGTATCAGAAGCCAGATTGGTAAAGTAACAAAGAAAAAGAGATTACATAAGAGATGAAACAATTAAAAGTGAATTGTAGGAAAATCTAAATCAAGTGAATGAAAAGAAATTAATTATGGTTGTTTAATCAGAAATATTTTCCAGAACCTGTTATATTTTTGGTATTGATTACTTTTCTGGTTAAAAGTTTCTCCAGTCCCAGTAATCAGAATAACATCTTTACATTTAGTTTTAATAGTATCCAGTTCGAATCTTTTTTGCAATAATTAGCATTTTATTCGACACAAGATGGCAGTCATGACAGTTTCAAGTTGAAAAACTCACATGTTTGGGTTATTCATGTGATTTAATTTAAGGCCGCTATTAGAATAAAGTTTTTTGACATTGTTTTTTTGACTTGTGAATATTTAAACATATATTGTCTTGTGTTAAATTATGTCTTCAACGCCATCAGAACCGGAACATAAGAAAGGTTTTAAGAAGCGATTTCCTGACAAGAACAAATTCAAAGGAAAACATGGATTCAGAAAAGGACAAAACAATAAAAAGACTGCCAAAGACCGTGGTTTAATGCCGCTTCCGGATGACGTTGAAGCTCAATTGGTGAAATTGAGAAAAAAATTAAACAGCAGTGGTAAACCAGTAGAAGAAATCAAACAAACATTGCGACAAGAACGTAGAAAAGCTGAAAACGAATTCCGAAAGCAATTGAAAAATGCTTGTTATCGATGTCGAGATCCTGGACATAAGTTATCCGAATGTCCCAAGGCTGAGGGAGATATGGACACCATGACTGACGTTTGTTTTAAATGTGGATCTGCAGAACATAATCTATCTGAATGTAAAAGTAAAAAGACTGAACTCGATTTTGTTCGATGTTTCGTTTGTTCCGAGAGAGGACATATTTCCAGAGATTGTCCTAAAAACACTAAAGGAGTTTACCCAAAAGGTGGTTCCTGTAAAATATGTAAAAGTGTTAATCATTTAGCCAAAGATTGTCCTGACGCTGTCAAAGATGGTGAAGAGCCTGAAGAAGAGATAACTTTAGGAACATTATCAGCTAAGGAAAGTGCTGATGCTGATGATCTTTCGAGGTTTAATAAAAATAAAAAGAAACCTAAAGTTGTTAATTTTTAGCTTAGGTTCTTTTAAATTAAAATTTAAAAGATGTTTCTAATTTTTATTACCTTCCATGTTTTAAATTCACAAGACATATTTATCGGTATCAATTTTTATTGTATTTAAAGTGATCTGTTAAATGCTTTTTTCGATTGTTATATTATTCCCTGTTGTAGGGAGTAGTGAAACGCATTTGCTGTGCAATCCATTGAGTAAATGCTTAAGCTAATGAATATTATTATAATTTTATAATATAATCTGCAAATGATTGAAATAAAAAAGTTAAATCATCCAAATTTTTAAGATTTTTATCATTTTATTAATGCAAAGTTATTGTACCATCAACAACATGGTGGGAGGAGTTTTCTGCAAAACATGTGATGTCTGTGACGAGCTGCTAAGGAAAGTAAGGAAAAATCGTTTTTTTCTGTTGACGAGTTTACCTTTTAATAGTTGATCCATGTTAATTGTGCCTACGTCTTGTATTCATCTAATTATGTTCCTAGGTTATCAACTGTGTTTTAACATCTTGCTCCATGAAACACAGTTATTATCTCACTTGAGAGAATCCTTAAATTAAATAAACTAATAACTATAACTATATTGATCATGGCAACATAACTGCCTCTATCTCATTACAATTTTTATATTTTATGTTGTGTTCATTTCGTTGATCTAATATTTAATCTAATCCAATCATCATTTGTTTGCTATTTGTTATTGCATTAAACAATTTTGGTTTCGTGTTTTGTGTTAAAACTGCAATCAACCATATTTTTGGTTATTAAATATTACCAAACCTAGTGTATACATTGACTAAGTCTGAGGATGGTTTTTGAATCTTTAACTTCTAACCTACTCAACACTTATCTCAATGAGTTTATTGATGATCTTTCTGCTAATCAGTTAAAAATCGGTGCCTTCACAGGTAAGCTTTGAATATTGATGAGCCATGTTTTCCAATTTATGCTTTAGTGCTTCAAGGTTTCTGTTCAATTCTAATACTTTCTCTTCTTTTCTCTTTAGGTGATGTTGAGTTGAAGAATTTGGCAATCAAAGGAAATGCCTTTGACTCTCTTAATTTACCCTTCAGAGTTGTCTATGGACACATTGGAAAATTCAAGGCTCGAGTGCCTTGGGTGTCGCTTTACACCAGCCCGGTTGTCTTCACCGTTTCAGATGTATTCATAGTCTGTGTTCCTAATGTTGGTTAGTAGATTCTGCATTTCACTTATACAGCTGTTTTTTGTAAGCTAATTATTTTCTATTCATTCATTTTTAGAGAGCAAATATGATGCTGAAGTTGAGAAGAAGCAAATGGATGCAGAGAAAAAGAAGCAACTGAAACAAATTGAAGAAGCAATGAAGACTGCCCAGATAAAAGGTGATTCATTACAACAATTATTCCTGGATTTGATTGATAAAAAATATTTCATTTGTAAACAAAAATCTGATAAATGAGAACATTCAGCAAAAGGGTTTACGACTGATTTGCAATTTTTGTATCAATCAATTATGTAACCGATTGGTATCCAGGAACCTCCCCGATATTTGTTTTGTTAATCTAATTCAACTACTTTTCCATATCTCCATTCAATTTTCAATATTAGAATCGGACGGTGAACAAGCCCAAGGTGACGATTTTGTTACCAAATTGGTTGCTCAAATTATGAGAAATCTAGAAATTCAAGTCGACAATGTCCATATTTGTTACGAGGATAAATTTACTAATCCCAAGTCACCATTTTCTATAGGTACGTAAATCGATAATCAACAATTTGCACTACTGTTAATGCTTCATATTTCTAACAACAAACATTTATCTCTTCAATTCTATCTTGAAATATAATCTTGTTTAGTGGAGGTGTATCAAGTACCAATTTTCAAAATTTCCTTGAGATTTATTTGTTCAATATCTGTTTTGTTTTAATTTCAATTTCACTTCTAATAAGATCGTGCCAATTATTTTCTAGCAATGAAATAGGGGCTCTTTGTTTAACTGTCATTATTTAAATCTTTAGGTTGATAGGATTCTCACTATTGTTAAGTTTCTTTTTCTGTGAAAATGAAATTTTATTTAGTTGTTGTCACTCACAACCTTGACAGAGAATTGTTACTCACTCACATAAATTTTGCTTCCTTATCATCAAGCATATGATTTAAGAATTTCTTGCTTGCGATTCGGGTGTTCTGCGATTTAAGACAATTTTCCTCCTTATCTCTACCGCTTACTAATCTTAATCGTGCCAATAGTCTTTCTTTTTGAGATTTTATTGAATCAAACCTTTTAGTATTTTAAAAGTTCAAATTTTCCTCTTAATAATTACTTTCTAATGTAAATTTCAATATTTCTTATATTCTTTCTCCTTATGTATCATCTTTCTATCCATTATGAAAATGACCATTATTATGATCGTTATGGACATTAAACCATGTCTCTCCCATGTCCTGTGAACCACTAAAGGCTTAACATTGAGTCGATTAGCTTTTGTAACATCTCAAGAAACTTGCACTAAATATACTTCATCAAACCAGGAGAACTCTTTTCTTAAGGAAATCTCATTGGAATACTTATCTGTCTATTGGAACTGTTCAGAAGATATGAAATTCATCTCAGATTTGAAAGAAGAAGACATGGATCGTGAGTTCATGTGGAGAATCGCTAGCAAATGGAATCGACCCAAAGATTTAACCTATGTTTTAAGGCCGAATAATTTCACCGCAAAAACATTTATCAATAGAAAACCTAAAGAAGAAGATTTTAAAGTTCCTATGTTCGACATTGATATGTTACTGGACCAATTTACTTTGGCCTTTAACAGAGGACAGTTTGAATCTTTTCTTCTTCTTCTCGACTCAGTTGATCGTATGAAATTAGCAGCTCCTTATCGTCAATGGCGACCACATCTTCCGATAAAGGGAAACGCCCGAGTTTGGTGGAAATTTGTTCAAACCGCTATTCTAGAAACGGAAATACGACAACGAAATCGTGTATGGAGTTGGTCTTACATAAAAGCTCATCGACAACTAATGAAAGAATATGAAGAAACCTACAGAAAACATCTTCTTACACCTAAAAAAGTAAAACAAGGTTTGATTGATGAATTAGAATCAAAATTAGATGTTTTCAATATAATTTTGGTTAGAAGTCAAGTTGATTTGGGGATTGAAAAAATGCAAGCTGAAAAAGCTGAAGAGACTAAAAGCGGTGGATGGCTTTCATGGGTTTGGGGTTCATCCAAAAAAGATGATGAAGGTTCATTGACAAAACCTATCTTGGATGAGATTAAGAAAGAAATGACTTCGGATGAAAAAGGAAAATTATATGCAGCAATTGGTTATGAAGAATCTGTTCCTGCCGAGTATCCGCCTTTTTACGAAGCGTATCTTGTAGCAATCAAATTACGAGCCATTCAAATTTGTATTTTCGATGAGAAAAAAGAGGCCAACATCATATCGTTCGGTTTGAATGATGTCGCAACACAACTTGGCTACCGACCATCTAGTAATGGAGTTCGTGTTGGTACTACTGTTCGTGCAATAGACCTTAAAGGAGTTGGTGAAAATCAACTTGTGACTAATCAAGTTTGTGATCAAGATTTGTTAGAGATTATATTGGAAACAAATCCATTGGATGCTTCATTTGATTATGGGGCAACAATAAAAGCTCGAGGTGTGGACGTTATGTACCATGCACAAACTTTCAATGCACTGTTTGATATTATAACACCACAAGAAGATGTATCACTTGACCAAATTCAAGCATTAGCTGAGATAAAGTTCAACCAGTTTAAATTGATGTCGGTGACAGGATTAGAGTATGCAATTGAGAAACACAATACTCTGAAAATTGATATTGTTATTGAACCATCGTACATAGTTATTCCTGACCGTGGCTGTGTTAATGATTGTGAAAACGTCTTGATCCTGTCTTGTGGTGAAGTTGCTGTTTTCTCTGAGTTCACTGACGATTCAACCTCATCATTGCGACTAAAGTACCAAGACTCTGGCGAAGAAGCTTTAATTAACGCAGTCCGTGAAAGTGCATACGAAAGATTCCGTTTGAAAGTCTCCCGAACTCAAATTATTCTGACAACAGGTGAAAATTGGAGAAATGACTTGGCAGAAAGTAGAACACAAACAACACCTTCTGTGAATAATTTACTCGAACCTTTTGGACTTGAACTTTGTTTAATGCGTTCTATCATCGCTGATGATCCTCATATGCCTCAAATGAGAATCGAAGGGACGATTCCATCGATATTTTTCAAAGCTCGTAATATTCAATTATGTCGACTGTTTAACTTACTTCTCACAGTGCCTACTCCTAAAAAGTCAGAAACTATGCATATTGGACCTAAAATAGAGAGTAATGAAGTGCACGAAGCCAAGGCGACAACTGATGCCTTGAAGATAGCTCAAGAAACAGCCAAACTTGAAGCTAGATCATCTAAAATTCAAATGACTCATCTTGTTTTAAATTTCAAAGTTGAATCATTAACCTGTGATCTCCAAACTGACCATGGAGTTGAACTGCTACTACTTCGTGTTAAAAGAGTAGGAACTGAAATATTTGTCAAAAGCTTTGATACGGTTGTCGACTTATTCCTGGGTCAAATTCTAGTCCAAGTTCATGATCTTGATGTAGCCGGTTCGCCAGTCTTCAAGCTTATCGAAACTATCGAAAATGAAAATTTGTTGCAGCTCAAATATAAATCAACCTTAAAGAATGGTCCAACTTTTGAAGATGTTATTCAAAGCATTGATATTCAAATGTCTCAATGTAAATTATTCATTGATTCGCCCATTTTGGATGAACTTCTTCTATACACACAAAAAATTGCCAACAGTTTACCATCCACCAACGACGATGTTGATCGAGCCCTCACTAGAAGAAGACCTTCAGTCTCTAGTCAAATTAGTACCACAATTCTTGCCGGTATCATGGTTAAACCTAAAAAGAAACATGCAGAAATGTGTAAAGTAATTAATCTCCGAACTAAAATCTGTGTGGATAGTGTTGTTCTTGCAATTGGCGGTATTTGTTCAACAACCTTGAAAGGTTTAGAAGCTATTTTAACAATTTATGAAACTGGACGACTCAACATGAAAGCTTTTTGGAATGATTTTGCCATCCTTAATTGTGTCCGTGATCCAAGTAATCCTCGTTTGCTAGATCGTAAACTTGTCCATGAACATATTCTTGTTTCGCCTGGTAAAAGAGTTCTAGAACTTGAATTGACCATGTTTACCCCTACAGAGACAAAATACTCACCTGGTAATGTTGATATGCAGCTAAATGTTCAATTTGGGCGTTTAAAGATTGTGTTTTTAAATGAATTTGTCGTTCGCTTAATGAACTTTTTGGCCGTTTTTGAAACAGCCAAAAAACGTGCAATTGCAGCTTCTTCTGCCGCAGCCGGATTCGCTAAACAGACAGCTCTTGATGCTTACCAAAATGCAACAAAAATTGGTCTTAATGTTGTATTAGAAGCTCCTTTAATTGTTATCCCTCGAAATTGGGAGTCCAAACATTGTATCCTTGTGGATCTTGGTCGAATCGGTATAAGCAATAGAATCGAATCTACTCATTCTAACTTACTGGATCATATTAAATGTGAATTAACCAACACCCATGTCTTCATGAGCACAGATGATCGTGAAGATAATATTGATAGTATTGTTAAACCCATCAGCTTTAATCTTTCAGCGATTCGAAATCTCAACTTTGAAGGAAACAAACAGATCCCTGAATTAAAACTCAGTGCTACTTTGGAAGAAATTTATTGTCAAATCTCTCAAACCAATCTTATGCTAATGATGAGCATTCTCAATGAAAATGTATCTGCTGGGTATGAAATTAACCAACCTGTTGGCGAAGATGTTACTTGTTCTGCTATAGTTCCAACTGCTGCTGAGCCTCGAACGAAAAAAATCAAAACGAAAAAACTTCACCCTTCGTATACTGAAGTGTCTTTGCCATTATCGACAACAACCATCGTGGAAGAAGCTGTGGTTCATGTTGATGCAATTGAAGAGGAAAAAGTTTCAGAGCAAATATTTTCTCGTTACCAAGTATCGTTTGCGATGCCAAAGGTTGATCTTGTCTTGTATCAAGAAGAGGTTAAAAGTGTGCAAAATAAGTTGACCAACGCTTATCTGGCAGGTTTCGATGTTAATTGCGAGATGAATACCGATGATTCGTTAACTCTTACCATGACAATGAGTGATATTGTTTTATGTGACGAAAGACCATCCAAAAATAAGCGATTACGAAAATTGATGTATTGTAATGATTATATCTCAACATCCAATGGTTCTCAAGGAAAAACGCTCAAGATATATTTCAAAAAAGAAAAGGATACAATCGTAAACATGGAAATGTCAGGATTTACGCTTATATTTGCTCTTGATTACCTTCTTCAACTGTCTAACATTGTCACCTCGTCCTTGCAAGGTTTACCTTCCGATTCTGCTAATGCAGTTTCTACAGATTTTCAATCTTTAACTGCATCTACTCGAGAAGGAATCAAAGCAAGGGTTGCCGAATTATCTCCTGATAAAATGTACATTAGCAGACCTATTGATACTCCATTAATGACTATTAGATTTACCATGTCTGAAGCTGATATTGTACTGATTGAGTCTACGGAAATGGAAAATCCTCCAGCAGTTATCTTCAATAGTTTAATGGATTTTGATGTAAAAATGAAGGATGATGTAATGTCTCTTAAAGGTTCAATTGGTCATATTCAGTTAGGAATTACCAGTCTTGAAAATTACCAGAAAACCAAAAAAGTAGATAATTATATTGTTCGTCCTTTCGAGATTTATTTGATTGCTGAAATGAATGGATCATCTTCACAGCACATTGATATCGATTTTACCGATATTGGTTTATTCATCTCACCCAATACAATACAAATTTTAATGTCCATTATGAGTGCTTTGGGACAATCCTCTGAAGAAAAATCTGATGACCAAGATGAAGATAAATTACGAGAAGAGTTGGCAATATTTTTGCCTAAACCATTATCTGCTGTTACAAAATACAGTTTCTTACATTACTCTGTTGCCCCTGCAATCGAAGCGACTGAAGATTTAACTTTTGATGAGCCTGACTCTAAGAAAGTTGACTTCATCTTGCAACAATTAGTTGTCAAGGTTAAAAATATTTCTATCACTATTGAATCTGGTGGAATGGATTCGCAACCATTAATCAAACTGATCTCATCACATACAATCATTCTTGACAATTGGAATAAATTAAACATGAACTCATCTTGCTACATGGATTATTATAACGAGAAAACTTTTGCTTGGGAACCTATCATTGAAACCATTGACACAGAACCCTGGTTCTTTGATTTGAAAGCAAAAATAGTTTCTGAAGAAGGTGCAAATTCACGAATAAGTGCTTTTCTGGAATCCAAATCGCAGTTAGAGATGACATTGAGTAAATCAGCAATTAGTGTTATCACTGATCTAGGCCAAGCATTCACCAATGTTGTTAAACAACCTGATACCTCATTACTTGGACAAAATTTGATTGAGTTTTCAAATTTCACTGGAATGGACCTTTCAATTGTTGTGGACACACGAAAATTTGTTCACGATCTACCTGATGCAATTAAAATGGCTGATTATCACGAAAAAATTGAAATTAAAAATGGTCAAGTGGCTAAATTAAATAACTTACGAGAAACCGCATTTGACCATGACAACGAAGTTGTTTGTGAGCTTTCGCATAAAGGTCAAACCATAACCAGACGATTTTCTTTGCGAGGAACTGAACGTAAATGTTTCCGATTTCCATTGTTAAGTTATCCAGGAGATGAGTATAGATGGATGTTTGATATTGGACATCGTGATTCTCGAACAAAACGGGTCATATTTGGATCTACTGTTGAAATTACCAATCATTTTCACATACCATTGAGATTGTACTATATTGATATTTCGGGTAACATGGAAGAATACACTTTTCTTTATCAGATTGAACCCAGTGCATCATATTTTCTTCCAGTTGACATTGTCTATTCTAAATACCAATGTATTTTTGTAAAGCCGAGTGATGATTATTGTACACCTCGAGATGCAATTTGTTGGAAAGCCAAAGAGGTTAAAGCATTCACACACTTCTTCTCCACAATTACGTGTGAATCTAAGAAAAAAGAACCAGATTTTTTCATTCGTGTTGGCTGTAAGACAGAAAATGTACTTTTTGAAGATACCCAAAGATCAGCTCCAGATTGTTTCTGTTATAAGTTTAACATTTATCCTGTTTTGAAGCTCCGCAATCTATTACCTTTCAGTATTTCCTATTCTCTCGAATTTCCAGATGAACAATCACCCAAAGAAGGAACGATAAAGCCTGGTGAGGCTCACAACTTAAGTAATTTGAATATGAAAACCAACAAAATTGTAATCGTATTGAACGATTATCGAGGTAAAAAATGGGTCTGTCGAAACAAGTTTCCAGTTCGATGGATGAAAGAAGATCAAATTGAAATTTTTTCTTTCACTCAAATCGATCCAATTGAATCAGGATCAGTACCCACTCTTGACTTGGCATTTAACTTTTGCAATTCGGATGAAATTGGTTGTCGTGTTGCTTCTCTGTTTGCACCATTCTGGATGCTCAATAAAACTGGAATCCCGTTGACTTACAAAATTGGTGATAATTTAACTATTCATCCCCCAGAACAACAAGTACCTGTTCTTTTATGTTTCAAGCCTAAAACGTTATTCAGTAAAAAGAAATTATCTCTTGCCTTCGGGGATTCAAAATTTTCGGACTCCTTCTCAATTGATGCTGTGGGTAATAAAGGAAACGTAATTGCTAAAGGAAAAGATAAACTAAATTATTGTGCTTCAATAGAAATCGAGTTAAGTAGTTTTGGTTTTACCAAAATAGTCACCGTTTCACCATTTTACTCGATCGTAAATAAATCAAATCTAGATTTGGAGATTAGTGAAGACGACGAAGAATGGATTGTAGTGCAAAGCCGTAGCACTCGTTCTTTGTGGCCTAAAACCAGCAAAGAATGTTCTTTATTCTTCCGATTACCTGGACATCAAGCCGAATCCTCAAGACCCATTTCACTCAAAGATTCTGTCTCTATTTTACTTCGAGTATCTGATCGTTTGGTTGTTGTTAATGTAGATATTACAGATAATTCAGTGGTCATCCAATTAACAAATTATTTCCCTGGCTCAGCTCCAGTAAGAATTTTCAACACCCTCGAAGATTTGTCGGTTGATTTTGGTCAAAATTTAGTTTCTTACCGCAAACGAATCCCACCTCTTCATTGTACTTACTTTACATGGCATGATCCATCTATTTCACCTCTAAGCTTGATTTGGAGTACTCAATCGTCTGAAGAAGTTGTTATTGATTTGGCTCATGATGCTATTGGTGAATCTGAACAAGGTGATATTTACTGGGCTTGCTTTTTGTATGGAAAGCAGCGAATTTTATTAATTACAAGAGATCAACTTCTTGCTCAAAGTACCCTTAAGGTTAGTATTTTATTCACCTTATCTTGTTCATTTACGACTGACGTTTAAAAATTTCTTTCCTTCTTTAGCAAACTGAATTTATTAAACCTTTATTTGATGTCGAGATTCTTTTACGAGGAATTGGCATCTCATTGGTAAATAATGACAATCTCAAAGAAATTGCTTATATTGGAATCACAAGGTAAATTTTCATTTAAATCTATAAGTTAATGAGGTTGTATTAAACTCTTAGTTTCTTTCGATTTTATTTTCTAGCTCTGACATATTATGGGAGGTTCGAAAACAACGTGGCAAACGTTTTAAACCCTTATCTGTGAAGCAGATTGAAGCTCTTGAAAATGCATATCAAAAGTTTTTGCGTCGTGATGAGATTTCTGGTGCTCTTAAGATACCTAAATCTGAACATAAGTCAAATATCTTTTTGGTTGAAACTCTCAAAGTTGACTTTAGTGACATTGAAAATATGAGACTTCTTGAGCCTTACAAAGGATTCTTACGTCGTAACTCTGCTAGCGGTATCTGGTGTACCGTTTCTATTTCTGAACATATCATTCAATTCCATTCTAAAATTAATCGTATTCAAATTGACAATCAAATGAACGATTGTATATTTGGAATCGTCATGTGTCCTATTACACCACCTCGTTCCTTAGCTATTGATCGTGCTCCAAAAGCCTTTTTTGAAGTCAGCACGGTTATTCAAAAGCAACTTAACATGTTCCGATTCAACTTTATACAAGTTTTGATTCAAGAGTTCCTGATACAGATCGATGGTGATTTTCTAATTGCCTTGACTGAACTTGTTTCTTTACAAAGAAAACGAAGCATAAGTTTTGAGAAAATGATTCAAGACACGATGAAAAAGTGTTTAGAAGATACAACAGATTATACTGAGATTCCTGTTTCATCTAAAAATTATTATGATTCAATTCATTTCTCACCCATAAAAGTTCATGTTAGTTTTAACCTTGGTGATGCAGACTCCTTCCAACTCTTCGGAGTTTTCGATTTCCTCATAAAATCAGCGGGTGTTACTCTCACTGAATTTAAAGATGTACTATTCAAGATAGATTATTTCGAAAGAAGAAATATTCTTCTCAGCGATTCAGAGCTTATTTACCTTGCCATTGGTCATTATGTTAGACAAGTGTTGAAACAATTTTACGTTGTTGTATTGGGCTTGGACGTTATTGGTAATCCAGTTGGACTGTTTTTGGGCCTTAAACAAGGAGTCGGTGACTTTTTCTACGAACCATTTGTGGGAATCATTGAAGGACCCGAGGAATTTGCTGAAGGTCTTGCTATCGGTGTTCGCTCATTGGTTAGTCACACTGTTGGTGGTGCTGCTGGAGCTTTGGGTAAAATTACTGGTACTCTTGGAGATGGTATTTCGACACTTACTATGGACCAAGAAGCTCGCCGAAAAAGACGAGAGAGAATCAATAAGAAACAATCGTTTGCTCAAAGTAGTAAGGATTTGGCGCGTGGATTTTTCACCGGCATAACTGGTGTTGTTACCAAACCTATGAAAGGGGCACAGCAAGAAGGTTTTGAAGGATTGGTTAAAGGTTTTGGTCGAGGGGTTGTTGGTATTATTGCTGACCCAGCTACAGGTGTCATTGATTTTACTTCAGGATCTCTTAATGCTTTGCAGCGTGCAGTTGATATTAATGCTGAAGCTGAAAAACAACGTCCTACTCGTCATTTCCACATTGACGGAGTTCTTCGTCCTTACAATCGCCATGAAGCCATTGGTAAATCAATTTTACGAGATGTTGACAAAGGAAGATTTGCATCGACAGATAATTATGTAGCTCATTGTCATCTGACTCCAGAAACTGTTCTGCTTATCACTGATAATCGAGTTATGTATCTCAAACAAAGTTTCCTATCCAAATGTCTTGATTTGGAATGGCATGAAGCTTATGATAATGTAGCCCAAGTTGAAGTTGTTGACGGAACCAATATTCTGATTACTTTAAAGGTATAAATGAAACTAATTTAGCTTCTTATTTAGATTACTAATTACTCACCCTATTGCTCTTTATGTAAAATTTTCAGGAACATAAAAGGAAACTTGGAGGTTTAATGTCTGGAGAAGGAACTCATTTAATACACTGCCCAAAAGCTGATATAGCTAAGGTAAATTATAATCATTATCACAGTTGACAATCTAATCTAATAAAATTTTTCTCTCTTATAGGCATTAAGTCAAAAAATAATAAATGTCAAAAAATCTGGTCCTTAATCTCGAGAATTTGTTTTTATGGCTCCAGTTATTTAAATAATAGCTATCACGCTTTAATTTTGTATCATTTTCATCAATCGTCTTCGTATATATAATATCTATAAAATTGTCTTTCCAGTTATTGTTCTCACATTTTTTGACTAACTTCATTGTCACCTAAATCTCTAATACTTTGCTGATACCTGATTACCTAATGTTTTGCTGTTGATTTTTTAATTGACTCGGTGGCTTATCGAAATCCTTCAAGATCCATCTCATCGAGGCTAGCCAAAGGATAGAATTATATTACTACTTTCTAATTGTACCATTCTATGCGCTATGCTAACCGTCTTATGAACATTTGAATGTACGCAAACAAACCAATGATTAACAGAGTCATTCAATATCATTTCTAACCAATTGTAAGAAAATAAAAGGACATTTTTCATTGTTAAATAAGTTCCTAAAAGCAGTTTATTCATTCTACGTATCGTCGATTATTTATTCAATGAGGTTAAGTATTTAAAAAATCTAACTGTCTTTTTGCCATTGAAAGTTTCGCCGCCAAACACGAGTTGAAACAGGACCGGTGTTGCTATAGGAACAATATGTTAGTCTCTTTAAACATCGCGCTAATAAAAGCCATGGCATTTTCACTTCACATGTACCGAAAAACAAATAAACAAATCTAGAAATCTTTGAGCTTTAAATTTACTTCTGTATTTTTAGTTAGTATAATTAATTTAATCCTTTGATTTAATATTTTTAATTTTATACACATGTCTAAATCGCTTGCCAAGAACGCTTTAGCAATAATCGATTCAGATGATGATGATGTTCAATCAACTTCAAAAGGTAAACAAATGTTTTCTCATTCCCTTAAACGTACCAAAAATTTTGTCTTCTAATTGCTTTCACTCACAAACAAACCAAATCATGAATTAGTTAGCAATTTGATTCGCTGTTTGCTTGTTTGCTTATTGGTCATTTTTATTTTAATCATCAACTGTGTTTATCTTTCTCAGCAGGATCAGGAGAACATATTTCAACTAATAAATATGGATTAAAAAAGGAACAAGCCAGGCTGAAGAAGAGAGCTTCAAAGAAAAAAGGAAAGGTTATTTGTGATGGTATAACCAGTAAAAAATCAACTTTGGAGCGATTTAGAAATGATCAAAAAAGTAATAAGGTTAAAAAAAATCTCAAAAAATTGGAAAAACTAAAGTCTGTTAAGGTTGACAAAAATATTACACGAAAGGTGCTTGAAGGATTAGATGCTATGAAAAGAAAACAAACTCAAGAAGAACCCCAAGATGATAAAGATGAACCATTCTTCACAGAAGACGATTTCCAATACTACGTGAGGAGCATAATATGATTCTTAAATATTTATAGATGTAATTAAATTTCTTATTAAAAATTCTGTTAAGAAAAAACTACAATTGTCATTTGTATTATGTATTGAAATTGCAAAGCGCTATCTAGCACGCTAAATAAAGAAGTCGAATCAATAACTAACTTGGATTCCAACTAAATTAGTTGATCAAACATATTCAAAAAATATAACTAATAACTTGATCATCTTATTTCCAATTTGTCTTCATTTTCAATTGAAAAAATGAAAAAAACGAATGTTTTAGACCTTCTAGCCGATAGAGGCCGCTGATAAAGAAAAGTAAACACGTGACTTGAAGAAAAGTCATTTAATTTTTATTCGGTTTTTTTCTTGTCTTGTTGAGTGAACAGTAAAATCAATTTCATATTTTTTAATTTCTTCAGAGTTTTTCAAGATTATATTTTGTTTTTATCATAGCTTTAAAAGTTCAGGTTTTCTATCGATATATTAAGCATCTATTTACAACATGGCTGGAGCATCTCAAGAGTATGTTGTTAGAGCTCCAAAGTAAGTTAATTTTTTTGCTATTCTTTCTATACATCAATGAGTCTAGTTCTATCTAACTCGTTTAGTTTGGTAATATTTTCACCGTTCTCCTCATCATTGGCGCCATTTCATTCCTTTTTACTTTTTCCATATTTTTATGTGCCGTTTCTCTTTTACTTTATAGTGAAAACAGTAAACGTTTTAATGTTATGCGATTTGCCAACTCATTGAATGTTGATGTTACCAAATGGAAGGTTGCTCGAATGGAAAGAGAGCGATCTCTTAAACAGCAAGAGAAAGCAGCTACAGAAGAAGCTCCTAAATTTGGTTTTGGGTCAGAGTACGGAAAAGATGCCAAAGAGGAGGCTAGAAGAAAAAAGTACGGCCAATATTATCGTAAGAATCGAGATAATGATTTTCCATGGGTTCTCAGAGTTGGAGGCAAAAACGGGAAAAAGTGAGTCAATTTTCTAAATTTTATAAAAATAGCTTATTTTAATGACGACTTCATATTATTTATCAGGTTTAAAGGTACTCGAGAAGGTGGTGTTACCGAAAACACTTCTTATTATGTCTTTTTTCAAGCTCATGATGGAGCCTTCGAAGCTTTCCCAGTTAGTGAATGGTACAATTTCACAGCTATTCCTAGATATAAGCCTTTAACATCCGAAGAAGCTGAAGAAAGGTACGAAGAAAGGCATAAAATTTATAACCATTTCGCTGTGATGGCTTCAAGAAAACATACAGAAGGAGGAGAAGGCGAACAATCTGAAACAAAGTTGTTGAAAAATATGAAAAAAGAAAAAGATTTTAAAGTTAGTGATATGGACGATTGGGTTGATTCTGATCGATCCGGAGACGGTAGTGATGATGATGAGTTAGATGGAGGTAATCAAAAGAACGGCAAAGGAAAAGGTAAAGGTAAAGCCAAAGGAGCCGGTAAAAAGAAAGGTGGTAAAAAGAAGAAAGGATCTGATGATGATGACGATGACAGCGAACCAGGCGAAGAAAGTGACGAAGGGGATCAAGAAGCAAGAGAAGTTGATTATATGTCAGATTTATCGTCCTCATCTGAAGAAGAAGATTTGGAAGAAAAATTGAACAAGGAGCTCAAAGGAGTAGAAGATGAGGATGCTTTAAGGAAATTAGTACTTTCAGATGATGACGACGACGAAGAAGAAGAAGGTAAAGATAAAGAAGACGCAAAAGGCACAGCTAAAGGGGATGGTGATGAAGCATCAAAGGGTAACGAGCCAGCAGGGAAAGTTAAAGTAAAACAGGAAAATAAAAGCTGTAAGTTTAATTTAAATATAAAAAATTTGACAGTTATGAAACAAAAATAACCGGTATTTAAACTAAAAATTGCAATCTTGTTTTCTTTTTATCAGCTGATTCTGGTACATCAGCTTCTGATGACTCAGATGACTCAGATCTAGATGATTCAAAGTTCCAGAGTGCAATGTTTTTGCAGAAGAAGTCCGGATCAGCTTCAAAAAATAAAAATGGTTCCGATCAAAAGGCCTCAAGTTCCAAGTCCAATACACCTGTGACTGACCAAGCAGGCCAATCTAATAATGATAATGGTGATAATGATAGTAAATCTGCTTTAAAAAGGAAGTTACCTTCTGCCGAAAATAGTCCTTCAGTTAAGAAACCTAAAACCAACGATTCTGGTTCAGGAGGCGAAGCTATCAGTGAAGATGCAGTTCGCCGTTATTTAATGAGAAAGCCAATGACTGCTGCGGAGCTATTACAAAAATTCAAAGGACGAAAAGTACCATTAAAAGGTCAAGACTTAGTTACAACTATAGCTGCTATCTTGAAAAAGCTAAATCCAGATAAACAAACTATCAAAGGGAAATTACATTTATATATTAAACCACCAACTGGACCGTGAATTATGAAAAAATCATACTTAACAAATTATGAAGCTTGTCTTAACCGTTAACAATATGAATGCGAAGGCAAGCTACAATCAGATAAAAAACAGTTTATCAAAAACTGATTTATTTCAATTCTTGAGCTTTGAAAGTGTAAAGAATGCATTCAAGTGTTGAATCATTAATATTTCACCTTTTTTCGCTCAAATCAACTCATATTGTAATAATGGAGCTTACTACATCAGCTCATATCAGTCCTACAATCAACTTATTTCCAGCATATCTACGCATTATCCTTTCAAAACCATTGACGAGATCATAAAAGCTCTGTTGATTGAAATTGTAAATCATTCATTGAGAAAAGCTTAACAAATATTTGAAATTAAATTAATTGTAAAATTTGAATATATATTTGAATTTACTGAAACATGAAAATTGTGTCATTATTTTTTATTTACACTTTTCTTTTTCTTAAGACTTTCCCATATTTTTAAAATCTGCTCCTTATGAGATTCCAACTGTTCATTGTAATAATCTGCTGAAAAATCAACATTGGTCCCACCAAAGGAAGGAGGCAAACACGATTGCGGCACATACTTGTAAAGACTGGTCAAATCATGTCCATGGAAGATTATGCGCTTTTTTAATCTCTCATCCAAAAAGGGTTTAAACAACGAGTAAGCCATATCTGTGAGTCGATTCTCATAAACAACATGAAGGTTGATTAGTTTAAATGGAATATATTTATCAGTTAAATCGGAAGCCAGTTTGGCATTGGTCAAACCGACATTATAGATGTGACTCCAACCAAGGCCTCTCATATCGATAACACCAATAAAACCGTTTCTTTGAACATCTTCATCCAGAAGGCTCATTTCATCAAAGAAAAGCGTTGCACTTATAATATCCGTAATCTTAAATGACCTAGTATCCCAACAGCCAGGATGATTGATCAACAATTTACAACCATTTGGAGTCTTGACCGGATAGTGATAGTACATACCAGATGAGATGACCTTTTTAATATTATCGCTCCAGGAAAAAATATCTGGTCTCTCTTCAGCTACATCAACGAAACCTGATAGAACCTTTAGCGATTCGCAAAGATCATAATCACGGGAACGAAGAAATTTAAGGCATATTTTGTCATTAAAATCATATTCTTTCGTCTTGGGATGAGTTGATAGTAAAGATCGGAATTCATTCAATAGATTGACCTCGTTAATTGGTAAACTTAAAGTTGAAATGGATGATTTCTTGTCACTGGTTGGTCTGTTGATTAAACTGGTCGATTCAACTGGAGCCATAACTGCTGTCCTTTTGTTTCCAAATATACAGATTTACAATAATAATACGATAATACGATAAAAACAATTGACAAAGGAAAAGTTGAAATGGATAAAATTAAACCAAATGAAGAAAATCGAATGAACTGTTGGTATTTCTGGTGACTGTAAACACGATTTATAAATTTAGCGCGTAATTTTGCAAACCAAATTCATACCATTGACAATAACAAGGTTGCATTGAAAATGACAAAGCAGAATATCATGAGATTTGAAAGTTTGGAAACTCGTCAACAAATTGTCAAAAGTCAAGCTCATAACAAGATATAAAGAGTGAATGTTGTAGGAATAGGATGAAATTCAAGTGAGCCAAGTGAGATGTCGAAGGAGTTGGAAGGAGGGACAAAGGAAAGAAATGCTTTCAGAAACGATAACTGGAAAGTTTTCAAGTTTAAGTCATTTCATGATAATTAAAATACGAAAATACGATAATTTGAAAGAGAGAGAGAGAGAGAGAGAAACGAAATAAGCTCTAGATCATTTGTATTTCACTATAATCAAACGATGCACTTGAATATGGAATGATTGGTGATGAGAAAAGCACTTTAATATCTCTTTCTCCCTCAAGTTAACTTTAAAATATCATTTAATTTGCACTAAATTGTCTAATTGACTGAACTTATGATGATTCCATATAATTCTCGTTTTCACGAGAAATTTCCACCAAAATTGTAATATCCATTAGCCAGGAAAGGGATGTACTTTGATGTGTTTGAAGGTTTCAATGGAAGCAATCTACCTATGCATCTCAACCTTTGAGTCATAATTAATGTCCTCAGGTAAACAAAATTTTAAAATCGATGAACAAAACTAGACAGAAACAGGAGTGTAAGTTATAGGAGAAGTGCAATGATAACTTTGAATTTCATTAGATGTTTACTCCTTTGCTAACGTTGTTATTTACGTCTTTGAAATTTGATCAGTCAGTTGATTGTTTTTTATATTTAATTTGAAATTTCGTCCAATTCTAATTTAACATGCTTATATTATTCATTCATTGTCAATAAGAAGACAATGAATGGTACAAACAGTGAACAAATGACTAACTCATTGTTTACTAACAAAAGACGCTGTCTTAATTCGATGGCGTCAATGTTTCCCTTTGATAAACTTGCTTGAATTTATCATCTCTGGTTAGTCAATCGTTCAATCAGATCTTTTTGCTCAGCCTCATCTCTAATCAATGATTGCTCCAAACTATTTAGTCTTTCCAATTCTTGGCGTTTCTCGTTGATTAAAACAACCAATTGTTGTCTGTGCAACTCTTTTTGAATGCCAATAGATTCCAATGCGTTTCGAGAACCCAAAGCCTGATTTTTATCAATAAAAGAAACAAAAGCAGAGATTCAGTCATAATTTCGATTAGCAATCAATACACTTAATATTCATCTTACCTTGATCTTTTCCTTTTCAACCTTTTCCTTGAGATTAGCCACAATCAAAATGAAATCATCAACAATATCTTTAAACTCCTTTGTACCTAATGGTATTACAATGAGAAAAAGAGAAGTAAGAAAAGATTACTTTGAGCAAACATCTTTCAGTAAAAATAATCTACTTACTTTGTATGAATTCAGAACATTCTGTAATCAATTCAGTTGTTGTTTGATTAGAACTAGGATCAAAAATGTGAATACTGTCTTTATCAAAATACAAACCAAGACGACTTAAATTATAATCAGACATTTTGCATTCAACCTTTTGTTTACATTTTACCGTTTCCCTAGTAACTTTAATGCAAAACCGCTTTCTGGTTAACTCACATTTTACCAAAAAAATATCCACTTATTAGGTCAACAGTTCAGGTTAACAATTGGCTGTCATTAACAAAATATTAAATATTCAAACAGTAGCAAATGTAAACTACCAGTTAATCAGGTAAATCACAAAACTTCTTGGAATTAACTTTTACTCTTTCAAAAAGTGTAAACAAATGCTTTTAAAGCGTTTCAATTTGGTTAATCAATAAGCTTGATTGATTAGACTTTCGAACGAAAATCTACTATAATCTGAATGTCTGGCTGATTGGAATTAACCATTATCTTAACTGGATTAACAACTACCAGATCTATGAACTGATATAACTTATTATTGGCAGAGATTTACTTTAAGCAGGTTAGGTGAAAGAGTAGACTGGAACTCAAACAAGTCTTGAAATGGAAAATTTTGAATTCTCTTAAATTGTATCAATAATAACTATACAATTAGTGAGTGTTTCGTTGAAACTTATCTTTAAAATTGTTACCAATTTGAGAAAAGGCGAGTTTCATTGACCTGATCAAATTAATCAACTTCATTCCAGGTTATGATTAGTTAACATGAAATTAAATTAGTTTAGCGAAATCAATTTGTTTTTAAAATTTTAAGAAACTAAGATGAATTTACCTTGAAGGCTGATTTGAAAAAAAATCATCACGTCAATGAGTTGTTATCTAAATCATTAATAAAGCCTTTCCTCGTCATCTATACCCACTGATTGTCTGAAATCAAGTCAAAATAATAATATAAATTGGCCTTCGGATGTAATTTGCTTGCCAATTGAACACTGAATAAAATGTTATTTTTCTTACAGAGTCAATTCTTGTTTATTATCAATATATTGAAAGCATTACTATGAAATTTACGACAAGTCAAGTAATTATGACTTGACTATGAGTAAAATTGTAGCCAATAATGAAGATAATGATGATACATTAATTCAGGGTTCAAAATAACATTTGTCTGAGATTGCATTTAAATAGTTGATTACCAATCAACGAATCAGGAAAAAATGATCACAAAATTTTTCAATTTCTAGTAGTTTCGGGTCAATATGAATATAACTAATACTGATTTGCTGATTTCTTTGGGTAATTTGGTTAAAATGAAGTGAGTTGTAAAAAAAGAATGCATATTTTGAATCAAGAATCAATGAACAATCATTAGAATCATTTAGCAGCTTTAAATACAATTGAAATTTGATGATTAAATGCGCCTTAATCTTTCCTTTCTCTTTTCATAACATTGAAGAGGTTAACCAAAACCCAAATCAATGTGAGATTTAAATGCTAAAATGATGAGTATGGAAATGCAAAAAGACAGTTTTTACACTTTCACTGAAATCATTGAATCTCAGGATTACATTTATCGCATTTGATTGGTTAATTTAGTAAAATAAAGATGACATGTTAAGGTGATTCCAGGTGATTGTTATGAGATGGCGATGAAACGTCCAATGGAACGGTTAATTGTTGACTTGATATTGACATTTTGATTCTCGATGCTATTTCCTCTTGATCCAAATTATTTTCAGGTTTTTGATTGATTATTGACATTGATCGAGTGCGTTTCATTCTGTCCATTGTCCAAGAAATGGTTAAAACATTGTCCAAGTGTCCGAGAGAAATTTTCCAGTCCAAGATGAATCACAGAGAAATATGAAAAAAATGAAAAAAGTGAATAAGAAAAAAGATTTTAAATGAATGATTAAATCTTTGTTACACCATAAACATTCACAAATTTCAATGCTTATGGATGAGTTTGATAATAACAATAATAATGATAATGTAGCGATGGTATAAATGATCAAGGTATGTTTCTAAGTACAATGTGTAAATAGCATTATTGTGTTGGTTGCGAGTTGACAATTTAAAGGTGATTAGTGTCTCTTTTCCTCATCAATATTAGTTGACAGTCTGTGGTTGTTTGGTATAACAATTGATTAAACAAACTTGTCAGTCAAGGTTAATCAACTATCACACAATTTGTATATCATTTACTAACCTTGAAGCTAAACTTTCGAGTCCATCACGTAACATGGTCTCAGTATCACCAGATTTCAATTTCTGAACAATATTTGCACTGGTCCTACGAATTGAAGCTTTAATCTTACTCAAAGAGCTGCTACGAGTCATCTCACTGTCGATGGGCTTTAATTGTGCGTTTTTTGGTACAATCAGTTGATCATTTGATGAAACCAAAAGAGTGAAAAAGTGAGGGGAAAATGATAAAATAAAATAAGAGAAATTAAAAAACAAAACAAAATAATTTCTTTGTATCATTGCCAGTTACAAGTGACAAACATTGTGTAGCAAAATTTAATAGCAAGGGAAAGTGCAATTTAACAATAATTTAAACAAATGTACAGAGAACTTTCAAGAAAATTGTTCCAATCAGACTCATTATTCAATGAAAAAACCTTAATTTACGGTTCACTTTGATTAAATCGTATTATAAATGGTGTTGGATTGATGCAAAGGTAAAGGCTCAAGCTGTGTTAATCAGTTACCAAAATGGCTTTGATTTACATGAATAGACTGGATTTATAATTAGATTAGGTTTGCTTTTACAATTGTAATTGTAATTCACATTTTAAACTGTTTCCATCTGAAATAGATTACGGTTTATTAACGCAACCCTTGATATGAATCATGAAAAATTGTGAAGGTGGATTACCCAAAGTGAAACATTTACAATTTGAATGGCTTTAAATAATGTAATTACTGATGAAACTTGATTGGACTGATGTAAGGTGAAATATGAAATGGCAAATAATGATAACCCTTTGACCAAGACAGTATCTGGGTAAAAAGCTGGGTGATTAAAATCATGATATAATCTGTTAACATGAAATAATGGCCGAGTTCATCTACCTTGCTGCAGAACCGTAAGTCAACAAAATAGTAACAATAATCACCATCATCTTCACCATCATATTAATAGGGCAATATTTTAATACAAAAAACAAGGGGAGGAGGGATGAGATTTCATGAGATTGATCCTGATTTGGATAATGAATTGAAGATTAACATGAAAAAGGATTCAAGGACCAAAAAATATTAATAATGATGATATTAATACTCTTTTTGCTTCTCTTCAATGATATATGATTCCCATTGAATACGTTAGTTTGGCCTTTTGTGTGTGTGTTACATTCCAATGGTTTCAATTGAACAAAAGATGTTAAAATAGACGATGATCCAATAAACCAATTAATTGTCAAAGTTAATTGTGTTTAAAGATGATTTATAAATAAATATAGATACTCTTGTTAGTTTTTCATTATAAAAAGATATTAACAGCTTATTTTAACAATAAATAACTAAACATTTGCAAAAGGTATGAAGGTAGAGAAAGGGTTTCAATTAGTTAACAATAGCATTTCTATGTTCATCTTTTTAACCCTCTTTTTGTCTCTGAGTAAAAGGGATTTTGATGAATATGATGGTGGATGATAATTCGTTTTGATTTCATTTCCCACTGATTGCTTCCTTAAAATGAATCAACAACAAAAATCAAATAATATGCAACAGGTCGATGGTCAACAGACAGAAAAGTCAAATTATAAAACCAGTTGGAATCACACGGACACATTGAAATTATTGCTCTGAGTTAATTTTACATAATTTATTCAGGATGATGATGGTGATGATGGTGATGATCCGGAAGTTTGTAAGCCTAATACTTGAAAAAACTTGGACTTTAATCCATGTCGATTGATTGATCCGGTTGATTCTGAACTTTTGACACCACTTATTGGAGTTCTCTGTACATAATTGCTGCCGATTATCAATGAGCTCTGATTGTGATGTGGGTAAAAAAACAGGATTGAGGGAAAACAACAAAAAAGAAACAAAAAAACCAAAAAATAAACATAAATAATAAGTAAATAAGAATCAGAATAGAAACAAGAAATGTAAAATTAAAAACAGATTGACAGGAAAATAAAAAAGTAAGCAAAAACGACCCGAAACCAGAAAAGTTAAAAGCGAAGTTAATATGAGAATGCAAGCAATTTGAAGTAACCAGGCAATAGTTAAATATAAGGGAATCAGAGCTATCATGCAATTATGAATTGACCGAACATTAATCAATGTTAATACCTTGAAACATAAACTAATGTTAATTGAAATATAACCAAATTAGATAGTTAACGTTAAGCTGACAAAAGTGAGTATAAGGTGAAAAATAAAAGGTTGTTAAGATTATGTATAGAGGTTAGCAAAGATGATATGTAATACTATTTTTCATTATCATTATTATTATTATTAAAATTATACTACTTTGTTGAGTCTAATAATAATGTGATGGTTAAGTTAATTAACTCACATCCCCAGATTGATTAACAGTTGAATCACCACCAAAACTATCAAGTGACTCTCTTGAACCTCTCTGGCTGCCATCTTTAGATGAGAACGAACGTTGTTTTGCTTCCTTTGCTTGTTGGGCTGAGATAAAATCAGTGCTCAGATAATGATGAGATTTACCTTGACGAGCAGCAGCATCTAAAGCCTTTGTTTCATAATTACATCCAGATTTCAATAAATATGATATTCGTTAAGAAGATCAAGAAGAAGAAGGGAAAACAGAAGAAGAAGCAAAGGAAGAGAAGAAAAAATATTCACAAGAAAAACAAGGAGACGGGAAGAAGGGGACAAGAGAAAAAATCTTCATCAAATTGGATACCAAACAAGTTGCAACATTAGATTCATAGGGTAACATAATCGGATACTTTAATTTCCCACAAATAGATGTTAAAATTAAATCAATTAACATTATTTATTAGTATTAACAGTGAGAAACAATAAGTTAAAATAGAGTCAAACAAATTCACATTGTCATAGTGATGATGATGTAAAGTTGAAGAGGCAATCATTGGTTGACAATAAAATTAGAGGGAAAATTGAAAAGACCAGAAAATGAAAATTTTTCAATCAAAATGAATAAACAAGAAAAATATCAATCATTTGGTTTAACTAAATTTATTTAAAAATTAAATCAAAAGGTAAAGGGGTTAAACAAAGGGATAATCATGAAAGATTAAGATGAGGAATAAAAAAATTGTTCAATCTTTTGTATTCTTGGAATACAAACAGCATTAATGATGTATTAACGTTAATATAACAAAAGGGTCAATTGAATGTATTTTTTCTCATTTTTTCAGAGTCTTCTTATTATTTAATTATTAATATATGATTATTTTTATCCATATCATTAAGATTGTATCAAATGTAATCAACAATTATAACTATTGATTAGCAGCTATTGAAAAGTACAAAAGAAAAGGAGTAAATCATGAGAAGAAATTGAATAAAATAGATTCAAAGATCAATTCAATTTACATCTTTTTCATCAACAATTGTGTTTAAAATTAATTTTAAGGCTAACATTTCAAGTCTAAACTGATTTTTAAGGCTTTCACTTTACTTTGATTGTGTTTGACTGTTATTATCATCATCATAATCAACACAAAGTTCAGGCAAAGGGTCAACAGATGATTCCTATTGAGTTATAATAGAAGTTTATATATTAAATAAAAAGGATTGACTTATTGAAAGACAGCTTTTGGTGTGAATTGATAGCGATGATGATAATAGATTGTCTAATTAGTTCAATTGTGATATCAACAGTTGAAATGGGAATAAAGAGTGAAGAGTTGGTTGAGATTGATGATGCATTGAAACACACATTGGATTTGCTTCTTTCTGGTGCAAAATATTCAATCGACCCGATTGGTACATTTCATGTGTAATAATGGGAAAAGAAAACAAAAAGTTCTAATGAAAAGGGCTGATAAATAATGATCATGGTAATAATAGTGAACAAAAAAAGAGTAAGAAGAAGGAGAAAAAACAAAAACATTGAGAAAGGAGAGAAAAAAATAAGTGATGAGATTTTTTGGGTTTTGGTAAATTTGAGTTTGGGCTTGAATGTGGGTGCACTTTTGCCTGGTGCTGATGATGCTCATTGGATTCATTGATGTTGCTTTGGCTTCAAGACTTTATCACCATCAATCGCGACAAGACTCTTCACGCACTCGCTAACGTAAAAAATCAAAGAAAAATGGTCAACAAAAGAAACATAAAGAGAAAGAGTTGGTCAGTTGCCGGACGATAGTTGAAGGATGGAAGGATCAGGATCAATGACAATAGTGACCAGATAATAAGTAAAAAAAAGGGAAAATAAATAGCAATGCAAATGAAGTGTCCGATGATCAAAAGGATTGGATGCAAAAAAATCAGTGTATTCACGATTTAGATTAACATTAGCAAGGAAAGTTAATATCAAAATAAAAAGGTATTTTTCATACATTTTCACCGAATAGAGAAGGTTAATTTAATTTTTACTTTAAAATTGTTTATATATTGTAACTTTACTATGTGATTTTAAGATTGTAATTTATATTGTCTTATGATGGATTGGGTTGAGAGGAAAAAAAGGGAAAACAATTCAACTTTGATGATAAATTATAAAAATAATGTATTAATATTAATACTTTGAAGGAGGGTCAGTGTTTCAAGATTTACATGTCAAGGTGATTTTAAACTTGAATGACTATAAAAGTAGAATCAAAAACGTCAAGTGTTTGGCGCTTTTAGGTGTATAACTAATAATTGACTGGCATTTTGCCGTCAAACAAAAACCAGGTAAAACTATATCTACGTTATTTATATATATTTTATGTGCATGTAAAAAAAGGTTTGTAAATATTATTTATATTAAGGGATAAACACTCTAATAAGTGGTAATAATTGTGTTTGTATTGAAAAAAAACAAGGACAAGTGAAGACACCAAAGACAGGGTTTAGATGAGGTCGCTTTTTATACTGAGACTCACCTCTTTGCGAGCACGCAAAGCACAATCTTCTAGCGTAACTGCCGCTTCATATTTCCCTTGGCGTCTGTACAATGCTCCAAGATTTTTTAACGTTGTAGCCACTGTGGGACTGTTGATGGGAAACAAGAAGAAAAGACAATATTAGTTGATGCTATTGATGGATGAATGGATTCAATGGGAAGGGATAATTTTGACGGATTTTCTGGTCATAGTTGGTGTAAAAAAAAGTTTCATGTCTAGTTATTCATGACGGAATTGAGCTGAAAGTTTCCCAAAGAGACAACTTTCAACTCCATTTATTGTTGCTTTTGTTTTTCTAGTCACGTTGGGTTTCAATGTATGCATGGTTTGGGTTTGCAAATGATAAATGAACCAAAGAGATTTAATCAACAATTGAATTGTTTGATTGAGGGGAAAAAAGTTAACTACTTGTGACTTGTTGCTATTTTCAATTTGAAATGTTTTTAAAGGCCAAGGATGGCAGATTATCATTATCATCTTAAATTGATTTATCAAGTATTTAAAAATTATTGTTTAATCCTATTGAGCAAAAAGTGATTCAATGGGTTGGTGATTAAAACAAGAGGTCACCAGGTAAAGTGGAAGCAATCAATTGATGGAAATGATGAGGAATATGATATAAATAAGGTTGATGATGGATGCACGAATGAATGATAAATGAATATTTAAATGTAAAAATGATAACTATTTGAGGAAGTGTCAAGTAGGGAAGAAAAGTTGAAAAGATTTTTGTTGAAGATCAAGGAATAGCGATATTGAGAGTTGAGAGGGAAGTGCGAACTTGACCGTGTAAGGGATTAATTAGATTAAAAATGATGAAAAGATACATGATGAGGATGAGGAAGACAAAGGTAGAGAGGAAAAAGAGAAAAATGATTTTCTTTTGATATGTTCAAGGGTTAAACCATCATAAAGATGTCTTGAAAGTGATTTTTTTTCAAATCAAGTTATTTCTGTAATTTTTTAGCTAATGATACGTTGCTTTGAAGGAACCACAAAAAAGTGATTGCAAGAGGTGTTGACGTGGATGTTACAAGGGTTAGAGAATCAATAAGGAAAAGTAAAACACAGAATGAAAAAAAATGTTGAAACAGCATGCAGGTAACTATTAGAAGGTGATTCAATGAGAAGAAAAAATTATCACAAAATACAAACAATGATGGGAATATACGTTTCAATTGTTGAATTTAGATTTAAATTTTCTCTGAGGTTTGAAAGGTCTGAGAAAAAACAGAAAAGTTGAGAAAATGAAAGCTCAAGATTCAGAGACACTGTTAATTGAAACAATGCAGTACTAATCAAGTTAATGGTAGCAATGGTGAGGTAAACAAGTGTGTAAAGTCATGCAGAGAGGTAAAAGAGGATTCAATTTCATAAGCATTCATCTATGTCAAATGAAAAAACAAGTTGAAGTGATTAAGATGAAAAATGGCAGCAAAATGATCAAAATGGTAAAGCTTGGTAGTTTTGAGTATAACAAGGCACTACCTGTGGATGGACAAGATTCAAGTGAAAAATTGAATTAACAATTAGCATAATCATGACTTGAGAGGATCAAGAAAATATCTAATTCCGTAATCTTTTCAGTTAGGTACCTGTACTTAATACTAGTATTGACAAGAGTTACACGTTTTTCATTTGGATTCATGGCCATACAGAAGTGGCCTTTTTTGCTATTGTTTTATATTGTTCTGAAAAAGTAATTGAAAAAACTCATGGCACAGTCTGTTTCAACTGAGTAAGTGGCAAAGTTTACGGAAACAGATAACTTTCAATCATGTTTTTACCATTAGTATGGATGTTGTTGTAAAAGTACGATGAGCTACATTTTTTGTTGTGCTTCAACCAGAAACCATTTAAAGTTGAAAATAAACTTATCATTCAAACAATAAAGATTGTCATTGACAAGGAGTTGCGATTCGTTGATTATTAAACGAGTGATTAATATCAGCAGGGAAAGAGGAATACTTTTAATTGAAACATAATTAAAAGAATGATGAGATGAGAGAGAAAAAGAGAGAAGGAAAAGTGATCTTCCTACATTTCATTTTGAGTTAATAGTTTTCTTATGATCCAGTTTGTTTTAACATGTAAATTTAAAAATAACTGCTTATTTAAATTGTAAGAAATCTTTATATCACTATCTATATATAAATGTGTATTGACTAATGAATTGTACTTTCAATTAACCACAAAAAACGGTTAACCATTTAATTAAATCAAGAAGAAAACAAATAACTATTAGTGAAAGGTTCGATTATTAATTAATCATGTAAAAACAACAACTGCTTATCGTAACTCCTAATTATAATCCGTAAAATCAATTGTAAACGTTATTACATTTAACCTTTTCTCATTTAGCTCAACTTTTCTTGCTCTCACTTATTTTTTTGTTTGGTTGACCTAATCATACATACAGGTAAATTGAACAAAAAAATGGGTTGGGTTCGCTGAGTACAATGAAATAAATATCATGAAATGAGAGGCAGATTAAACATGCAATTGGAAACCGTGTAAAATCCTCTCAGATGAGATAGCTTTTCTGACTTCTCCTACAATATGAATCAGCAAAAGTATCCATTGAATTGCAACTTTTTTAACAAAATATAAAATTATAATCTAATGTAGGGTTAACAGCAACACTTATCCTTATATAAATCTGTTTTTCATTTTAAACGGTTCCATCTTTAACTCTAATTGTTTTATCTACTTGGCGTTTCAACAGAATATCTTTTTTTACAAGCAAAAAATGCATGTTAAAACTCAATAAACGCTTTTTCATTTTCAACAGGTCTTTTTTTTCTTGTGAAAAATAGTGAAACAGCAACAAGTAACCCGAATTATACATGCTCAAGATGGGGTGGTTGGGTTAGAATTGAAGTTGAACAAATAATGAAAATAATAATAGTATGTATAAGATAATAATAAATAAAATAACAAACATAACAATATGTTTAACAACCAATACCGTGACCAGAAGTCTTTGCAATGTTGCAAAAAGTGTTAAATTGATGTAAAAACTCTCTTCTTACCATTTGTCAACAGCTTTATACCATGTACCAGAATCTGCATTAGGGAAAGGTGAATTATCCTTATTCTTATTTTTACTCTCTTCTCTTTCTTCTGCTATCTGCCAGATTGGCTTGTTTTCCCCTTCTATGTTACCGAATTCTCGAACATGAGCTCGAGTTAAAACTTGTTTATACAGCATTTCAGCTTCTTTGTATTTGCCTTGTTTTAAATAAGATGAAGCTAAATTATTTTTCGTTTTAGCTACATTGGGATCATCAGGTCCGAGAACTTTTTCATAAATTTCTAGGGCTCTTAAATAATACTTTTCCACTTCATCATATTTTCCTTGATTTTGACAGAGTAGGGCAAGATTGTTTAACTGTTTAGCAACATCAGGATGATTTTTACCCAAGACACGTTCACGAATTTCCAATGCTCTCATACATAAGGGTTCAGCTTCTTTATAACGACCACGTTTTCCATAAAGAACGGCTAAATTGTTAAGAGTTGCTGCAACTGCTGGATGGTTTTCACCAAGAGTCTTTTCCCGGATTGCTAGTGCATCATTCAAAAGATTTGCAGCCTCTCGATATTTATACTGATCACGATAGACGAGGGCCAAAATATTTAACATGGTTGCCACATCGGGATGATCGTGGCCACTTGTTTTTTCCAAATCTTCTAATGCTTGTTTACATAATGGTACTGCCACCTCATACCTTCCCTGTGATGCATATTGAATGACTAAATTATGAAGTGTTCGAAGACGAGCTGGTATCTCATAACCGGCATTGGCTACGGCAGCCATTTGTCCTGGTGGGGTTGGCGTTAATCCTTCGGGATGTTGTTCCTCTTCATCGTCAGGAAAACCAAGATCAAGAGGAGCTTCACTTTCTGTTTTACTTTTTTCCATTGAATCATCGGCTGTCTGTTAACATTTAAAAAAAAGATTAAAAAAGATGAAATGAAAACAGCTTATAGATAAAACACAGAAACAGATGCTTAAAGTAAGTTTGATTGAGTATACGTACACTGGCCTCTCCGAAGTCGTATTTTTTAATAGAATTCAAAAATTCAAGATGTTTCTTTTCTTCTTCAAGATGAGCAACTTTTTGTTCAGAGACTTGTAAGTTTTGTTGTGTGTTAGCCAATTCATCTCGTAGCCAAGCATTCTCTTGACATAATCGTCGAACTTGAGCTCTCAATTTTTGTTTTTCAGCTTCAACTGTTTGTAAGTGACCAGCTAAGGCAATCATAACTTGAGCCTCAGACAATCCAAGTTCAATACTTTCGATGGTTTTTTGGACGATGGATGTCTTCTCTTCCATAAGTCTTAAGTTGGGGTCATTTTCACAATGGTCAGATTGTTGGATAGCTTCTAATGAAGATAATAAGCCACTATGGATGGAAAGATTTTCATTCCTTAAAGCATCAAGTCCTTGAATCACAGTTTTGGTGTTTGTAATGATATCCTCTTGTGTCATCGCCGTCATTTTTACAAATGAATTGTTAGTACTATGAACGAAAAATAAAGTAATGGGAAACAATTGAACAGTGAATACTGCAGTTGAATGTATTGAACGTCACTTAAACCAATAATAATTAAAAATGGAGATGCATACGGTTTGGTTACCTGTAACCAAGTGACTTGTTACTTGACAACACAATACAAAAACCAGTACAGTCAGAACCGTAATATTTACACACTTTCCTTTTTTACTCACAGCAGAGTCATCTATTGAGTGTTTGTATTGTTGAGTAAACTGAATTCTTGAACTAATACAGAATCGATGTGTAAACTACTGTAGAGAGAATTATAAATGATATACGATCTTTTGTAAATCATGAATGGTTGGATTTTGGTGGAATTTCAATCAAATATTGTTCAATACTTTCCCTCGCTGATCTAATACTTGAAACATGACCATGATTCTAATGTAATCACGACAAGGAAATCACAGAAATAACAATACTATACAACGATATGGAAGTATTAAAATATCTTTTGATTAAAAAGTTAAAGATTAATCTAAAATATAACAAACAATGCAAGCAAAAGGTCAATTTCTAAATAAACTGATAAATCTGATCAATTAAAACACCTGTAATTTATGTCACAAGTTCACTTTTCTCGAGTTGGAAGGGCCAGAATGAATAAGTGAACAAATCATGAAAATTTTCTAATCGGTAGAATTGCAACAGAAATTAAATAGTTTATTAGAGATGCAGATCAAACTGGGTAGGATTAGAACTGATGAAGATACATCCACAAATGTTATTATAAATAGGTTAAAAGTGTTCAGCTACTATGACAAACGATTTTATTCAGGTTAACTATTACCATCCAGCATACAGGGTAACATTTATCATCCAGAAAGGTGCTATTGAGAGTTTAAATAATAACAAATGGTTGATAAGAGACATTTTATGCTATCTTTTAAGATATCATTTTTATTGAACCTGAGAGAGCATAATTAGACCTCGTCTAGTATCAATACAACTTAACTCTTAATTTCACTGAGAATAATGAGTTTAAATGACCAAAAAATCCTAAAATGTTGAATTTTGAATACTATTTTAAGTTGAAGAAAACAAATGAATTGAAAATAAATGAAGTCAATGTACGGGAAAGAAGAGTAACTGCAGACAGTGAAGTTAACCCAAGGAGGAGCTATGAAGGAAAAACATAGACTAAGCCTACAGAGAAACACAAATCACTAATGAAATGCGAGTGAAATGAATATAATAAACCATGAACACTAATTAGATGAAACGAAAATCAGATGAATTATAAATGAAATGGCAATTAATAACTAATAAATTACAACATCTATAAGTTGACTCTTTTAGAAACAACCTTAGAAGCACAACACAACTCTGCTTCGCTTATGAATCACAAAATGACTTACCTATTCACTCCTTAACCATGAAATTGAAGATGTAGTGTTGATTAAGTACGCTTGATGACACAATAAAACACTGCTAAATTAAATTAAATAATAAAACAAAACACAGGACAATTGTCATATACCTATTTTACCATTTATCCCTTCATTTGAAAACAATTGCTTTAAGCTGATCAACAATTTTGCTACCTAAATGATACTAGCTCCATCTTATGTATTTGAATATCAACTTGTAAAAAATCAAACGCAATTTTGGATTAATCAATTTTACATCGAATCATTGATCTGTTAGATCGGTAATCAATCAAAAACAGCATATATTATGGTAGTCTGTTCAAATAGAAATAAATTCTTGAATATTCTAGATTGCCCTGGGTACTGTAAGAGCTATGTTTCAATCAGTTCATCGAAAATGTATCGAATAAGATTTTTGTTTTATTGTTAAGCTTTTAAAGCCAGGTTTCAACACCCGGTAGCTGATAATAAGTTATTTGGTACATTGTATTGTAAGCATTTAGTTTTACATTTTATAATAATAATAGTTTGATGGAGTACAATGTGTTGGAGTTATTTCATAGCTTCAGAGCAAATTGAACATTTTTGATCTCGTTTATCTTGAACTAACAAACTAACAAAGCCTTTATCTTTCCTATCAAAGTTTGAAATCAGTTTATTTTGAAACACTCTTGGGCTATCGACTTTAATTTTTAAGCCGATTCTGTTTGATTCACTCCTTAAACAAATACACATGTAATCTTAAACTCATAGTTAAGTGGTTTAAACTAGAGACGTTTAAACTCAATGAGAAGTAAGGGTGAATGAAATCAACGCTGGATGGCGTTAGCTGGTTGCTCATTGCTTTTTTTGTTTTATTTTTATTTTTGGTAAATCCAGTTTCAACTCATTGTGGATATCAACTCATTCATTCATTCATTCATCAACTTAACTCATTCCATTATCCAGTTTCAACCCATATCGTCAATTTTGTCTAGTAATTTTCGTTTTTGTTTTCGTTTCTTTGAAAAAAATTTTATCTTCGTTTGCTTTTTCCATTACTTTTTTTCGCTATTTTTCTTTTATTTAAACTCTGGTTTCTGGTTGATATTTAAAAATTAGTTTTTATCAAGTTATCTTCTTAAGTTGATCATGATGAAGCAAGGATCTCTTTTAAAATGGACTTCTTCCAATGGTAATAAATGGTCCAAAAATCACGGTAAACCAAACTGGATTCATCCACCCGACGCATTGCAACGCGGTCATGTTGCCTATCTTGTCAAAGTAAGAATCTATTGTTACTTATTTCTTTGCTTGATTTGTCTTGATTGTAAAATATTTTCAGATTATTAGCAATCTTAAAAATGTAATCTTTGGTTTACTTGAGACAATTGACCTCTTTTCATTAATCTACCTGACCTATCGTATCTTTGCTCAGCATTTGTTTACATTTTACTCACTTATCTTTTTTGTTTTTTTTTCTGTCCCTGAGTTTTTAGGTAAAACAGAAGTAGATCAGCCAAAAGGCATTGACGTTGTTAAAGAAGGAATCCGTAAGATGAAATTTAGTCAACATCTACGGCGAGCTGAAGGAACTAAAACACCCAAGGTTGAGTTGACCATTTCTGTGGATGGAGTTGCCATTCAGACTCCCAAGAGTAAAAAAATATCCTTCCAATATCCTCTTCATCGAATCTCTTACTGTGCTGATGATAAATCGGATCCAAAGTTTTTCAGTTTCATTGCTAAAGAAGCCGAATCTGATCGTCACAGTTGTTTTGTTTTTGTATCTGACAAATTATCAGAGGAGATAACGTTAACTATTGGCCAAGCCTTTGAATTGGCCTATCGTAGGTTCCTTGAAACATCTGGACGTGATTTAGAGATGCGTAAACAAATAATGGTGCTTCATAAAAAAGTTCAGGAACTGGAAGCTGAAAACAGAAAAAAAAATCGTTTAGCTAATTATAAAAATAAGTCGAGATCATCAATGAAATCATCTGGTTCTGGTTGTTCATCCGTTTTAACAAATGGCTCTGAGATAAATAAACTACAGCCACTTCAACCACCACCGCCTGTTCAAAGAATAGCAAATCGAAGTCATCATCAACAGGCAACCATCAATTTGTTAGATATTGATGATCAACCAACCGTTGGTCGTAAGCTAGAAAATTTAAGCCTTGATGATCAAACATTTGATCCAAGGTCTTATGAAGAAATTAAAGTGAATAGTACGACGACGTCAACAACAACAAAACCCTTAATAGGCTCATCTTTAACATCATCTTCAATCAACTCATCGAATTCATCTGTATCTTCTTTATCCTCATCATCATCCCCGCCATTATCAATTAGCACAACATCAAATCAACCACTAACAGTGTCATCATTATCTGCAACAACATCAGTACCACCGACAACAACAACAAATTCAAAAATGACAACGATAAACAGTAACGGTCCAGTAAACAGTTACCCAGTTAACGGTCATGTCAATAACCTGGGTCATACCAATGGAACTGGTATTGGTCATAATCAAGATAATACAACTAATGAAGCTAAAGATATATTTGGATTTGAACCTTTTGATCCGGAAGCCAATAAAACCAATGGTTCTGATCCATTTGGAATGGGCTCTTTTGAGGCCAAACAATTAGAACAAGCGATTGGCGATATTGACAAGAAACTTGCTGAAATGAGAGTAAGTTTGACCCAAAATTTGTTCATTTTTCACTCTCCTTCATTGCCATCATCATCTTCTGAAATTTACTCTTTGGCATGACTTGTGAATATCAACCTCAAGCCGATCAACAACTCAGTTATCATATCAAAAATGATCAATTCAACTTTTGAACCGATCTAACCAAAAATGCAAATCCTTGTTACCATCTAATAACCAATCCCTGTGATAACCCTCTAGTCACCTTTTACGCCATTTTATGTCTAAATCTTAAGGTTTTTGTTTCTCACCTCAATCCAACCATTTACATGATTAATCAACTTGCATCGACACTGCACTCGATCTCATTGTTAACCATTTTCACATTTTTGTGTTCAACTTTACCCTGAAACATTAAACCTCACCTCAACACTGTCCATCTAAAGTTACACCAATGGGTTGTTTAACATCAAAAAATGAACAACAACAAGCACAACCTGAACCAGCCAATTACTCATGGTAAATAGACTTTACCTTTAGTCTATCCAAATTGGCCGTTTGTCTTCCTTATCCCAACAGTTTAATCCTCTTGTTTTTACCTAACAACATTTGCTCATTGTTTCACCCTTTTCATAGCTTAAAATACAATAACAATCTGTTGATTTCCCATGCAAATTAAATTGACCTTTTTTTCAAAATCTTTTTCTTCTTCTCTCTTTTTAATCAATTGCTTTCAACAATTTACTAATTTTGCGGAATCGTCATCTTTACTTGCCTTTGTATAAACCAGGAATAACCGGGAAAATATTGATCCTTGTGAATATACAATTGAAAATGTAAACAGTTCAACTGTCATTAAAAAAACCTGGCTCAGTAAATGGGAAACAGTTTATTGTCCAAAATTGTCAAAAGTCAATCCTATGCATTTTTGATTACCTTGATTCAGCAACAGTTGATGACTGTGTTGACTGTACCATCTTTATTGGACCCACAAAGGGAAGGTGAGTCAATGAAATAAATACTTGAAATTTGATGAAATGAACAAACTCACAAAGAGTGTAAAAGGTTATCCAATTTTGTCCAATCATTTTCCAGTTGATTGTTGATGGTTAATAAGATGGCAAAAGTTTGATATTGATAAACATTTCTCTGTAATCTATCCACTTGCTTTGGAATGGATGAGTAGTTGAATGTGTTGAAGCTGATCCATATCGGATCAAGTCTGTGGTAACATTTCAATTGAAAAGACTCATTGAATGTTATTTCATTCAACCTTAACCAGTTGATTAGAAACCTTATTCCAGATGAATCCATGTTGAGTGTCAATAGCTTTTCATAACCATTCACTTGTAGCTTTATAACCAGAAAATAACCAGACAGAAAACCTCTGACAATGAAAAGTAACAGAATTTTTCATCTTCACTTTCATAAGAAATCGCAAGTCAACAGCTGTTTCAATCACAATGGGTGATTAGTGACTCAAGTCCTGGTGAATTTGAGTGACCTTTAGAGTTTATTATTGCAAGAAACGGTTCAATCAGATTTGATTCATTTCAATAATTGATTACCTTCAAGTCAAACTCTAAATCATTCCAATCATCTCAACAGATAAAGCGACTAAAGCTCCAACATTCAGTGTTGCTAAAATTGGTTAAACCATGAAAATAAATGTTTAACCAAATATTGAACCTTGCAATTTGTCGAAGTTATCCTGAGATAATCTTTGTAAACTGAAAACTCGCATAAACCATTTTGTAACATTGTGATCACTTGACGAGGCATAAACAAATGTTGAAACTGAGCAAACAGCAAGATGAACCTGTAAAGATGAGATAATTAAGGCGATAAAGAAAATGAGAAAATTCTTCATTTGAAAAAAAGAACTTTTCTTTTTCTTTTTCTTCCCTGGATAAACATTCCGCCTGAAAATGTTGTTCAAATGTTACTTGAATTAGTAGCAAAATCAGGCAGAAGAAGAAGATGAACAAGGAAAAGAAAGATTTAACTAACAAGGAAACTCTGAATAAACAGAACATGGAAAAGGGTAAAGAAAATTTCAACCTTTTTTACTCTTCTTTTCGGTTCAATGGAAACCAAAGTTTACCCAAAAAATCAGAGAAATGACCAAAAATAAACTCAATGTTATCCAATTGTTTAAGCAAATGATATTAATCAATAGCAAGTCCGGAATGAAAATGGAAATGAAAGGTTTCTCAGGAACTGAGTCATTATTTTTGAAATGCAAATCTCTTGCTCAGAATTTGAAACTGTGACCTTCTAAATCGAAATCACTTTCGTCATCAAATATCAAACTTTTTCTCTAATCGTATCTTAGTCAACGTAACCGAATTTTATGACGTTTAGCTTGATCAGGTGTCACTTTTGCGTTTATGCCCGTTTTCATCATGTATTTCTTGACAGCCTTTTCGTTTACACATCTTTCGCTTTTGCTGCATAAGCACGAAAAATTTAGCCATCAACTATTCGAAGAATTTTTTGGTTTGTTCGAATCGGTCAGGCTGAGTAAGTCGAGTTAGAATCCAAAATTGTGTGATTTTGCTTAAAAATGGACTGACTTAAATACATGTTTTTATCCAATTTAAATCTTTGTTTCGCGTTTTCAAGTATAACAATTTTTGAGTTGAAAATATTTGACGGTTTAGTCTAGAAAATTGATCAGAACGAAAAACGAAGTTTCATTAAACATTGATTACCTGACAGAAAAGATTCAATGGGCAATAAATATGGAAGAGGCTCAAGACTTGATTTTGTCTTGATTAATCTTTCGATTAAAAAAATTTGAATAATTTTAGCTTCCATAATTGGTTTAAAACCGCATCTAAGGAGGACCTGCAAATGGATAGGGAAAATCTCCTCTTAGGATATTTTGATGAAATGAACTTTTTTCAATGTAATTTTTTATGCTGATTCCGAATATCTGTTTCTTTTTTTGCTAAGACAACGCATTCGAAAAGAAAGTTCATATTATGATTCGAAGGTTGCATTTTTTAGCTCGTTAAAAGAGGTCGCTAAGCCAGTCGATTCTATTCGTGGTTTATGTTATCAAGGGTACTGAATAATATAGTGAAGGTTTGGCCACTGAAAAAATCGCCAAACAGGGTCAAAATTGCAAAAAAACAGATAAAATATCGATTTATTAGTGACCTTTTAAAAATTACGAAGATGCCGTCTAAGCCAGCTAAATTTTGACATAATCAATGTAATCGAGCATGTTGAATAATATGGTGATGGTTTGGTTCCTCGAAAAATAGCCAAACAGGGTTAAAATTTGTAAAAAGACTGAATTTGAACAGGGATTAATGAGCGTCTTTTTGAAATTATGAAAAAGCCGTCTAAGCCAGCTAGGTCCTTGGCAAAGAAAAGG
>NW_015449932.1:2693130-2704609 GCF_000239435.1 Tetranychus urticae
ATACTCAATTACACTATTTTTGCCAAGAATTAGCTGGCTTAGACGGCTTTTTAAATATTTTCAAAAAGACGCTCATTAATCCCTGTTCAAATTCAGTTTTTTACAATTTTAACCCTGTTTGGCTATTTTTCGAGGAACCAAACCATCACCATATTATTCAACATGCTCAATTACATTGATTATGTCAATATTTAGCTGGCTTAGACGGCATCTTCATTATGTTTAAAAGGTCACTAATACTATGTGATATTTAGATATTTTGGCCGATATCTCAAAAACTATGCATGATATAAAAAAATAGATTTGATTTATGGAATTGGCATTGAATTTTATGTCTGAAAAGTACCATTTCAAAAAAAATCGAGAACAGGCGATTTTGCAGGTCCTCCTTAGCTTGAGAATAAATTAGAAATTCTGAAAATCTAAATTAATTTCGCGTTTTGAATCAAGTCTGACTGACAAGTAATGTCATTTCAAGTTCATTTTCATCTGTTATATTTTGACTAAAGAAGTGTTCATCTATTATTAGCTCAGTTATTAGCCGAGTGAAAATGAAGTAAAATTAAATTATCTGAACCCGAAGATGAAAACAATATTTCAAATCCATGAACAGATTAACATGAAAGGGAAATGCAGTTAGATTTACTTTTGATGAGATAAAAAAACAACTTTCGACTTTTCCATTCTTATTTTTCTGCAAAATAGATTCATGTTAAGTCGATTTACAGTGTTTAACGCTTTTATTGTCTCACTAACCATCATTGATTACAAGATAAAGTTTCAAGTTTCATTTATTTGATATTGCAATGAAAGGGACAACAAGGAATGATCAGAGAAATGTCGATCTGTTGACATAAATCATTTTCCTGATAAACTTCATTAACATGAGATAAAATGTTTACTTCTACTTGAACCATTACCATTCGCCTCCAGGTCAATCCCAATTTAGCATTCCCAATCTCAATGTCAATTCAGTTTCAAGTTTCATTCTTTAAATTATTCATCATTTTCCCACCTTTTTCACCTTCTTTACCTTTCCATATGACAACAACATTAACATTCATTAGATTAGTTTTCATCAACTCAATGAAGCTTCGATATTTTCATCTGTCAAACATGATAATGTGATAAAATCCATACATAAGTCGAAGCATTTTGCATGAGAATTTGAAAAATTTCTTTTTTCCAAACCGAAACAATTGGCCACAAAAATGTGAAAATTAGTTGAAAATTAAAAGCACTGGGAATGAAAGGAATGAACGAAATGCACTGAATCCCTGCAAGTTGGGAGTGATTCCCATAAAATTGGATTCAATGTTGACTAAACATGAAACCTTAAAGTAAACCTAAAAATAAACTTTATATGAATAATGATAATGGTGAAAGAGTTGTACATTGTAAATATTGTAAATGAATTGAAGAGTTTATTTGTTCAATCTTTTTCCTGTTCAGTTGCAATTTTGCTTGAAAAAACACTATTCCGTTTCAACTTAATTAAATTTCACGTTTCATTAATTGTGTCCATCAAAATGCTAGGAAATGTCTTTCAAAGAAAATGTTTTCAAAGAAAAAAAAACATTTTTTCCCCAATAAAATGTTGAATCATGAAAATTGTCGTCCAAATGTTTCTATTCATGAAACGCTACAGATTGATCTTTTGAGTTCATTTCATGTCTGCCTCGCAAGTCTTTTAATTTGTTAACCTTTCACTCATGTTTACCCTGAAAGAATGAATTTTAAATTGAAAAAGTCTTTTTCCTCTCAACGAGTTTGATTCTTCATGAAAGAAGATGAAATTAAAAACTAAACTCTTCTCTTTTTTTGGGTTTACATGAAGAAGTATTTTCTGATTAGTAATGGTAAATAACAATGAACACGAATGAGATGATAATGAATATAATTTCCCCTGAGATTCTGAAAGGTATATTGAGAACAATGGAATATGTAATTGTAAATGAAAATGCTTTTCTCCTGTTAACAGTAATTTAAATGTATTAATAGTTAATAGTTGAGAAAATTGTTCAACAGCTTTCAAGCCTCAACTTGCATTATGCTTTTTTTCGGGTTCTGCAAATCCTTCAAGAATAATTCAAATATCGAGTTTTGTAAAAGCAAAGATTCCTGTTGAACAATCAGAAATTGTAATTGGATAATAGACGATGAAATGCTTAATGAGATGCAATTTACTTAATGATTTGGAGATTGATTTTTTCAGCATTTCTCGTCTTCTTGTTGTTGCTCAAAGCCATTGGTTTGGGCTTTTCAGCTTCGTCTTTTTACACTTATTGTATTTAAACTCTAGCTTTAGTTGAGCTACTTCAAGTGATATTATTGCTAATGTCAACCTTTGCTAATTTTGCCTTATTGCAACAAATTGTATTAAATAAAAGCTGTAACGGTAAGCTAACATTTTGGTTAGAACCCAAATTATTGATAATTCATGACTTAATGTTTGAAATGCTATTAGGTGAACCAGAAAGGTTTAAACCTCTAACAGTTATTTCTTTAGTTAGGAATTAGGTTCAAATTAAAGAGCAATATTAAAGATTAAAGGCCAAACTCCTAAAAATGTTATTTCTAATGCTCTCATGTGGAACATTTTCCAAATGGTTGTTGAGATATCAGCGTTCAAAGTCAGGGAAGACTTTCATAGGAAACAATGGGGTTCAGATCGAAAACTTGCAACTAAGCGCACAAAAGTGATATGCTTAATCAACCAGGATAGAGCATTTGATGTGTTCTGGACTTCGAAACATTTCCTTAGATAGCTCCAAAAACGTCCTTTTATCAACGTTTTTTCATTAATTTGTAAAAATAAGGTACATGAAATACAACTCTCCACGCGTCTTGAAGATATCCAAATGTTCACCCTTGTGGTGATACAAGATGTAACAAGATAAGATGGATAAAATGAGGATAAATATCGTTGACTTATTGACAAAATATTCTGAATTTGGTCGCACTAGCTTTAAATGATGAGGATAGTTTGTCTCAGAATGCTTGCCTTGGCTTTGGTCAAACCTAGGGCGATCATCCCTTTATTTTTATGTAGTTTAATCTTATTTGTAATTTTAAAATGTAATTCTGGCCAAGCATCGTATGGCTACCGAGCGTGGACATATGAGCCACTCAGCCATCTTGACTCACTTTGTCAGCGCCCCATTACTGATTAATAAACTTGCTATTGCCCTTTGGTAGTGTCTTTAGTTTTTGACTTTTGGTGTGCTGACATCTATTTAATTAAATTTTACGGTTTAGACAATTAGTCCACTTTAATGACTTACCCTGAAGGGAAAAGGGTAAAAAGGCTAAAGGGGAATCACTGGACCGGACTAATTGTTTAAACTACAAAATTTAATTGTCTTCCCTTGTAGTTCACCTAGATGTCACCACTCCAAAAGTGAAAAACTTAAGGCAATCCTGTAATTAGTTAATTTAATGATGAAGCAGACTTTCAACGTTTCTTGACTGCAAATGAAACAATTTGGTTGACTCAAGGGTTAATGTTTATTATGGCAAGCTTAATCATTTAACTGACATTTCTAGAAAAACTGTTGAACGGAATCAAAAGCATTGATTATATTATCTAATGGTTCATTAGACAAGGTCTAAAAATATCAATTTTTAGCTTTTATTGATGACAAAATGATGAATAATGACATTTGTTGTTCAATTCAATACTTTTTGTATTCATTTTGTGTATTATTTTTGAATCTTATGTTTGCTGCGTTAAACTGGAACACACAAAATTAATATTGATCACTGCAAAGGTTATTAATTTGATGATTAAGATTTGATCCTAATAAAGATTCATTTTAACTGATGAAAAGCATTGAATGAAAAGAAAGGTTTGTTATTGATTTGTTATCTTGCAAGCAAAAATAAAGCATGTTGATGGTGGTTTTGATGAGACAAGTTCAATAAATATCGATCCAATGTTCCCTTTCGGTTGGAGCATTCATTTTAGCTATAAAAAGCTTGAGAAAGGTTGAGTTAACTCTGTTAATTCTGGTAAAGATGATGATTAAAGATTGTTGATTAAAGTAAGCCAATGACGACCTGTTGTTTGATTGTTTCGTTAACTGGTTCCTCTTAATAAGACCTTTTCATCCCACAGGAGTAATGAAATAATGAGAAATAAATTCAGTCCAGATTATCATAAGCTTTACCCTTTGTTGTTGAACGGTTTTGATCATACATTTTGCCTACATTTAAATAAACATTGGTATTATTAGGTACAGTGAGAGCAATGGGATTTGGTGCAGTTATAAATGTTTCCACCGAACATGTTTCTGTGCTTTCTGTGCTTTTTTACCCTTCAACCTTTTCCATTTACATAGGAATCTTCAATTTTGATTCATTTGACTATTTTTGGAAGCTTAGTTTGATGTCAGTCTTTAAATTTTAGCCCATTTTTACAAGAAAATTTCTCAGTTTGTATTGTGAAGAGATTGTTTGCATTTGGTAAAAGCTTATGAATATTTTGTACATTACTATTATTTGCTTACCTCAATTTGAATAGCAAATTTCAACAACACAATACTAATAATCATTTAGCAACATTTTAGACACTGTTTTCATTTGAAAATCAAATTTCATTTCACATTGAATTGAGTCGAGTTGAATATTTGGTGAAAATACCATCAAAGGTTCGAGGTAGCCATAAAATATTTGACTAAAATATCAAGTTCATTAACCAAACAATTACAGTAAAGTACCAGATAATGTCCTGTGAAATAGCTTATTTACACAGCAAGGGCTACTCAATGAGCAAAACATTTTTAATTAATCAAAATAACTATCAGGATTTGTATTAGTTTGTTAGGAAAGCTTACAAATTAACATAGCCAAGCTTCAAGAAAATTGAGTTTACCAAAATGTTAAATTAATAAAATCTTGGTGATTGAAAAAAAACAGTGGATCAGTGGATTTAGTGGAATCGCAAAGAAATTTAGAGTAAGCAGTTTCTTATTGTAAAAGCAATTTTTAATGTAAACCATTAGTAACCATTTGACATTATAAAACCGTTTGGATAATTTGGTCATAGTTCATTTGAAGAGTTGTAAAGTTTGCTTAATTGATTTGATTTTTCAAATAATCTTTGCAAACGGTTGAACCAGAAAACCTTTTGGTTACCATTTTGATTGGTTAATCCAACTGTTGAGATGGTACTGGTAACTGGTAACCTTATTCAACAGTTGTTAAGACAATGGAATAACCAGAGAGTTGTCTTACTCTTTGAGAACAGCGCGCCTTTAAGGTTGTCATCTATCAGTCATATTTTTACCTTTTGTTTTATTTAGTTTCATCTTTTACTCCAAAATTTCTAGATTTTTGTTAACCCACCAATTGTGCTTTTTGATTATTTTTTGTGTTTAATCAGTATCATCATTATCTAACGTCATGACAAAAGGTAAATTACGAACGAGTTCATCAAAGCCGGACCATTACTCAATCATTGAGTCTCATAATAATGGGCATACAATGGATGAGCTTTGTTCCAAGTATGGCTTGAAAAGGTCAACAATCAATCGAATAATCAAAAACTATGAACATTCTGGCCTTTCGTTAGTTATTAAAACTAAAGGATCCAAACCCAAGTTGACCAAAGACCAGTTTTCGAAGGTATTTTGTTACTACAACTCTTCGCCTAGAACCCTTATGGACATACAAAAGTTTATTTACTACATGTTTGGAGTTACAGTCTCAAAGAATACAGTCTCTAATTATTTGAAAAGAGCTCGCGATCTCAATCCTGGACTTTTATTTGATATAGATTATCCTAATAATTATATTAAAAGTCAAAAACCAATAAGTGATGAAGAAATAAGTCCAACTCAATCGACTGAAACACACGATTCAATAACAAGTATTATGGAATGCTCATTGATCACAGACGATACGGAATCTGAATTTTCTTTCAACAGTGAATAAACTCCATGCACGCTCGTTTGGATGGTTCCTACTCTTAATCTACATAGATGTTTTAATGTTACTCTTTAATTGTTTTTATGTTACCCTTTTTTAAACAAACCCAAACCCAACCTAAGTCACTCATCACGTTTTAGGTGTTTCAACCAGTATCTGGTCAACTTCATCTGACTTATTGTATTAAAATTATCTTTACTTTTGATTATCAACTCTACTTTCACCTAGAATGATCAATTAGAAGTAAAGAGATTTACACCACTCAGTGCAGGGTAACCACTAGGTTACCTTAATGGTTATTTCTTATACACTGCACTGGTTACCTGCACTGGTTACCGGCACAGTTTCTTATCAAATCATAGATTAAATTATTGGTAAAACAAAGATAATAAGAAAATCAATTTTAAAAATTGAATTAAATTGAATCACTCTCAACAAGCTTAGGGTCACAGCTTAGTCTAGCTGAATCAACATCATTTTTCACTTTACGAATCATATGGAAATTCATATTTAACGACTAATTAATTAGTAATTTAATTTAATAAGAAAGAGCAAATTTACTGGTCAAAAAATGAAAAAAAATCTGAAATTAGTTTAGTTCATTTTTGTGATTTTTTCATTTTTTGCTTCAATTTTGTGTTGGCTATCTTTTACTTTCGTAGTGTAAATATTTTAAACCACTATCACTCGAAGTTATGAGATAAAACCCTCGGGCTCCGCCCTCGTGTTTAATTCTCATAACTTCTCGTGGCAGTGGTTTAATCTATTCTTAATTCACATCAAATTAGTCACCCAACCGCATTTTACTATTCAACCCATTTGTTTGCAATATTAAACATTTGCCTTCTTTTCTAAAAACCCAGTCGTTTCTCTTTTCCATTTTTCAGCATATTTTGACTGTAAGGCTCTGTCAATTTTAAAATTGATTCCATCTCAATCAACTTCCAACCATTCGATGGGAAAAGATTACTCGGAAAAATCCATTAAATTCAAGTATAAATAGAGGAGATTGATGTTGAAATTGATGTAACTTGATCAAATAATATTTGAGGATTAATCCAAGTTGACCCACTGATAAAGTGATATTTGAACATTCGACCAGATTCACTATTATCAAGATAAAGATTATCACGACAAAGAAGAGAGAACCAGTTTATTATTACTTTTATCATTTTCATTATTAATATCAGCCAAGCTCATCAGAAACAACACAGCAACAACCAAAAATAAAGCCAAGATGAAATTAAAGAAGTAAATAACAGAGTAAAACAGGAGGGAAAAAGGTTATTAACAATCGTGAACATATCAAGAGGCGTAAAGTAATCTAAAAACCTCAAAGAAAGCTGAAAATTCTGGTTAAATGTTCATAATCTTATAGTTGTTACTCTTATTATTAGTTTAATTCTTATTTTTTCTTCTTCTCTTCTCTTATTACTTGTTTCACTTTTTATTATTTTCCTCACTACCTATTATCAAGTGTATTTACTATCACCTTAAGTAAACCCAGTAAACTAGATTAGATTGAGTTTGAAAATTTCATCAGATGATACCAGTTTAATTTGCAATCTAATGAAAATTTATAACGTCGTTTTTTTTCTATTTTCAGCATATTCCTTCGAAATTGTTCAAATTGTCGAATAATTTGTGCCAGTCAACAATTTCGTGCTCGTGATTGTAAATCTCTCTACCTATTCTTACATTGTCTTACTAAGCCAACCATTGAAGCCTGTGAAAACATTCAAGTTGCCTGTTATTCATTCTTTTATTCACAACTTTCAGGTAATTTATTATTAATTTAAAAGCTAATTTTGATCATTTCCATCATTTTCATTAGTAAAGCCTTTAATGAGTCAGTTGTCTTCATTGAATAACCTTTCAAGTCTAAACTTTGAATTCTAGTCACTTCAATGAAAGACTTTCATCCATCATTTAATGCGCTAACAATAGATGGCGATCAAAATAATACAAGATCAACCAAAGAGTTATTCTTTGAGATCAACTTAAATCTGAGCTTTTATTGATGGCTTAATTTTTGTGTATTAATTAATTTTTTGGACATTTCAATAATACTTTTGCAGATCAATTTAAATTAGCGGGTTTAACAGTTTTCAACAATTCATGGAGTCAAGTTTATGATTTTGGTGGAGCTGAAGGAACCCAAAATTGGTCTCTTCTTGATCCAGTAAGTATACAATATTTTGGTCTCGTCTGATTATATTGTAATTCATCATTTTTCTCCTTTCTTTGACAGGATATTCAGCCTGAAGAAGTTTTTGAATGTTTACTTAATATTAAGGAACCTGAAATCTCGTTGGATACAGTTTGAGTGTGGTTCCACGAACTTTGGGAGTTCGAACTGATCAATCGATTGAAACTGGTTTGGTGATATTTTTCCCTGATGGCAATCGCGAGAAAAGAGCCAAAGCCTATATTCGGGAAATGGCTGAAAAATCTGTGAGTTTAATTGTCGTTGTTAATGGCAAGTTATCGCTTAGTTTAATATAAGTATTTTGATTTACTTACTCAATTTCAGTGTTCCTTGGTTGCAACGAAAGAGTTTATGATGAAGGAGGTTGAGGCCATGCAAATATTTAAAACCGATTCATATAATTCCATTGTTGGCCGTGGTCCAGTTATCGCAATACAACATCTTGGTCCCGATTGTATTAAGAAAAGCCATCAAGCAGCTAAAACAATTGCTCTGGAAACTGGATCAACTGGACTTGTTTACGTTCCATCTAATCCAGAGATTGCAATGGAACAGATTAAGCTTATCTTCAACTCGATTGACCTTCCACAGGAAAAATTTAGCTCACCAACAATAGCTAACAAAGAAATAACCGAGTCAATAGAATGAAATCTTTGATGGAAAATTGTTCTTTTGTAAATTGTAAGGTTAAATTAGAGCAGCAGCAATTAGTATAAAAAGCTTTGTTGACTAAAACAATCCTTTTGTACCAATACTAATACTCATCATCATTTTCATCTAAAGTAATCAACATTCATACATAAAAATTGAAAATAAGCCTAAAACCAGTTCTCAATTCTGACCCAACTTATCAAATTCACTCAGAATTAACAATGTTTTTATGCTGAACAGTTATAAAAGCCATTTTTAAATTGTTTAAAACAGTTTTTGAGCGTGAAAGAAACGCGATTTTTAAACTTGAGACTTTTCAAGCCTATCTTATGACTAACTGTGTAAGTTGAGAATCAATTATTCAAACCTCTTTGCATTACCATTATCTTTGTACCATTAGACTTTTCACCGTATAAAGAGCTTCATTTTTGACTTTAAATGATGATTAACCATTATTTGATAACCAAAACTGACATTTGATTGAGATGATGAACAAATTACATCAAGATGTATCTAACGAAACCGCTATTGTGTATAAAGAAAATCTAATTTTTGCAACATTTTCACTGTCAACTGTTGATCAGTGAAAATCATGAAATTGAACCAAGCAAAGATTTCCGCATATCACAATTATTAATGGTTAACCCAAGTCTGATCAATTTATATCAAACAATATCAATTGAACACTTCTATCTATAGCAACAAAAGGGTGAACAATAGACTAAAGGTTAAAACTGAACCTAGCACTCAACCCTGAAAGAGACACTTCGGAATGAAAGAAACAACTGACAAATGATTCTTCGTCTGTTTAACAATTGATTCACATGTTAATCAAATTAATGTCAATGGCGATCTAATGTCAAAACAAATTGGACTAATTAATTAAAATAAGATGAGATTAACCAGAGTCAGACGAATAGGTAATGAATTGAAAATTAAATTAACCAAATGGTTAGTGAACGTTGGCTTCAAAGCTAAAAACCAAAGTGAACAACAAACAGTTGCATTCAAATTGAAATGTACCGGGTGTGGCATAAGTCAGGTACAGCATATTTTCGTGAATAACTTTTGCACCGATAGAGATATTTCAAAATGGTTTTTTTTCATTGTAATCAGCGCTTCTTCGGTTGTCATTTGACTATATGCTCAAAGTGCCAACCTTTACTAGCGATCGTTCTGACACGAAAAACGCAAAAAATTGTCTCAAAATGAAAAATTCGAGAATCGAAGTTTTTCTTCCTACGCCTTTATGGCTTCGTTGCAAGGGTGTTTTGACCCTTCGTGGCACTTGGTCAGTTCCGTTTAGGGGCTTTGATGTCTTCTTTGATGAGATAATATAGTTTTATAAATAATGTGCGATCTTGCCGCTAAGTAACGCTATTTTTCAAAATTCGAATTTTTAACTAGAAACTACCACAAAACTCAACCGACGGCTCGAGAAAAATACCTAAAAAATTTGATGGCGATCACTATTACAGTTACTGAGAAAAAGCGCAAAATATGCTGTACGTGACTTTTGCCACACCCGGTAGATGGTTCATTGAATTAAATAAACAGACAAAGTTGACTCAATTTATATCAAATGGTCACTTTAACAGTCAATGTTAACTTGAAATTTAACGTTAACAATTGCAGAACCTGTCAATGTCAAGGGTTAACAAATGATTATACAGGGTTTGATAATAATGAACATGAATCAACAGCTGTTTAATAAATTATACAACTTATACTGCACTGTGCCATAGAAAAGAGTGCAGTATATGAGTCGCATACAGTCCTAACTTGTATAAACAAGTTATACCACTTTATCTCAACTATGTGTGATTAAGACACTCGGCTTTTTGCCTCGTTTATTAATCACACATACTTTCAATAAAGTGCTATAACATCTACTAATCCAATTGATAGTCTACAATTTACAAGTAATAAGCAATGTTTGAACTGTTGGTGAATCACGATGAATTTACCTGATTTGCTTATTAGCTGATGATTTCAGTGAAAGGTTGTCATGTTTACAGTTGATAATGTATTGGAAAGGTTTGCCAACTACTGTGTTAATCAGCTAGTTAATTGATGGATTTAACCATTGTCATTTCATGATCAGGTTTTAAGTTGAACATGAACTTGTACATTACTGTATCTTGCGGGATGTTAATTGTAAAGTAGAAGTGCTGCTTAATTGGCTGGTAGACGTGAGAATTGACCTGAACAACAATTGAATGGAACCAAGTATCTCTTAATATCATCATCATCATCATCATCAACATCATAATCGTAATAATCTTAATATGATCATTATGATCATGTAATGTAAAAAAATTGAGTCAACTTGAAAGGGATCAAAGTAAGAAAGCAAGTAAAATCGGTAAGGCTTTACTTTTACGGACAAAGGCGTGAACTTTAAAAATCATCCAATGGTATACGTCTTTTAAAAGCGCTCTTTATGAACAATTGAATTAAATGAAGCTAATTAAGGCCCCAGACCGACCTAAGCCCACCCCAACCTTACCAAACCTAACCTAACCTAACCGAACCGAACCGAACCTAACCTAACCTGACCGACCAACCAACAGCCCCTTGATCTAACTTACCTAACCAAAAAATCATATGTTTTAGTGTTCACGCCTTTGTCCGTAAAAGTAAAGCCTTACCGTAAAATCAATAGGAGCGAGCCAATGATTAAACCAAAGA
>NW_015449932.1:2704709-2792059 GCF_000239435.1 Tetranychus urticae
TTAACTAAATATGCACAGTTTGATCTAAGACAGTGATAAAGAGACTGATTAGACCTGATAAAAAAAGTCAAAATTAAAAATGAAAATGATAAGAACCCTAAAATGAAAATAGGAAAACCCATTGAAAGCAATGGAAAATGAAGACAAAATTCTGTTTTGAAAATTAAAAAAAGTGTTGAGATTAGATTAAATATTGGTCTAACAAGGGATCGGCACGAACTGTCGCTCGAGTTTTTTAATGAAATATATATTTTTGGATAGCACATCAGAGGAACATAAAAAGTGAAAAATAGTAGGTGCCCGTTTTTTGATTAACAAAAGTTATTGGCATTTTCATGGCGCGTCTAGGCATTTCTCTATGCATTATGCTCAAGTTTTTTGAAAAAAAACAAAATTAAAAAAAATTTTACGAATTTTCACACAATGAACATTAGATGAAAAAAACTTATGTTTGTGGCCAGTAATTGCCTTAATTGCCTTAATTGCCCTCTTAGACTCGCTGATTGATCGAAATAATTGCCTGATTGCGAGCTGTAATATTAACTTTCAACCAAAATAATGGAATCATATATAACCAAATAATTCTATGTATAAGTTATAACATTAATCTGAAATTTTTATAAAATTAGGGCCTAAGACGCCAATGTGACTACACCAGGCAAAGAGTATAACAAGAGAGACCACTTAATGAAAAACCACTTTTTTCAATAAATTGTTGAAAAAGTCACCCCTAGATGGCGCTGAAGGAAGAAATCAAGTGTTCTTTAATGTAAAATTTTAGTTGAGGCACATCACCGCTGCATGGCGTCGTCCGCTCTGTCCGCTGACTTTTACATTGAAAAACAAATGATTTCTTCTTTCAGCGCCATCTTGTGGTGACTTTTTTAACAATTTACTGATAAAAATGGTTAACATTAAGTGTTCTCTCTTGTTATACTCTTTGACACCAGGGTAGTGTTGGGTTTTGATCAATCGAAAATCGGTTTAAATCGAGAATCGGCTACTCTATTTCAGATCGATCAAGAAAATGAAGAGATCGATTTAGTTCAGGATATTTTCTCGGTGCAAAAACTTGTTCCAAATTTGTTTTTTTTATTAATTTGACAAATCACTCACTCAGGATCGCCAGTTTGGATCATTTAAGGCTAAATTTAACTAACAATGTGTTAGTCAATGATAGATTTAAGGACTCAAAGTGGGTTTGAGACGCTTCAGAAAATTGGCGCCAGATTTGAAAATCTTTTACCTGCAATGTTCAATAACAATCCTAAATCGAGAAATCGACTTTATCGATTTTAATCGATAGATCGATCTACTGAATTTTTCAGATCGGAAAAATCGATCAAGCTTAAATTGCTCGATCGGCCAACACTACACCAGGGGGCAGGACAGTCTATTAGTCTGTAAAACTGTTCAGTCATCTGTATGGCTTGCTTGTATTACTTGATACACTCAAATAAATGTGTTTGACAAAGTATAATTGAATTACTTTCACTATTGTTTATTAATTTTGTGGTTCCAATTAACAAATATTTGTTATGAGTGATACTAAAGTAATGGAAAAAGAATTCACCGAGGATGAATTAGCGGGCGGTGAAAGTTTGGTTGATGATGAAGATCTGTCAGACGAAGAGTATGTTGAAGCTCTAGGTGAACATGATGAAGGTGGTAAGAAAAACCACGAAAGCCCGAAGCATGGTTCACATCAACACAAGGAAAAAGTATCTAAAGACAAAGATTCAAGAGCTGAAAAAGAAAAACCAAAAGGAGAATGTGAAGATATAGATAGCGTCAAAATTGAAAGTGAAGATAATGATAAAGATGAATTACACAGTGTTGAAACATCCAAAGTTTCAACCGAACCTGTAGATAAAATTGCTGTAACCATTGAGGAAAGTGATGAAAATACAGATAACTTATTAGAAGATGGAGAAGATGATGACGAAGATGATGATGGTGAAGTAGAAAACGATGAAGAAGAAGACGAGGAAGACGATGGATCTATCGAAGGTGAACGAGAAGAAGGGGATGGTCAGGTAAGAACCATAATTATTTTTAAAATTTTGAATTATCTAATTTGACTTTTATATTTTGCAGGAAAGCAATGAAATCTCCAAACAAACGGATAAAGAATTAGATGACGATGAAGACAGACGCAATCCTCAATATATTCCTAAGAGAGGGGCCTTTTATGAACACGATGATCGTCTAGGAACTGACGAGGAAGTGGATGAAGAAGAGGAGCCCGAGAAGCCTGAGGCTGTAGAGAAAAAAACTGAACCAGTAGTTGAAGTTCGAAAACCGAAAAAGCTTTGGTCTGACGATGGCAAGTGGGGCCATGATATGTTCGACGATGATGAACAAAAACCAAAACCTAGAGATGAAATTGTCTCTACCTATGGTTATGACATTAGGAATGAAGATGGTCCCCCTAAAGCAAGAAGACGCCGTAGATATGGACGAGGTCCAAATCGATATACTAGAAGCTGGAAAGATGAAGGGGCTTACTCAAGCCCAAAAGATGTTATAAGTAAAGTGAAACCAAAAGTCGACGACAATGTTAAAAGAGACAAAGAGCCAAGACCAGTTACTTTGAAAGAAAGCGAGGAGAAAAGGCCTTCTAGTAATAGAAGGAGTGGGTCCGGAGGTCGTTCGCGAAATGAACCAAAATCAGTCTTCAAAGCTAATGATCGTGATCGAGATCGTGATCAATCAAGAGGAAAAGAAGGCAAAGATATTGGACTTGGTCGTGAACGAAATCGTGAACGTGAAAGAGATAGAGATCGTAGAAGATATGACCATAACAGAAGCCCAGGACCATCGAAAGACCTTAGGGATAGTGTTTTAAAAACTGATAAAGACTTAAAAAGGAATCAAAAAGATTTCAGTGAAAACGATTTTCCTGAGCTTCCACAAAAGACCAGAGAAAAGATACGACCAATTCAACAAGTGACAACAGGTGACGCAAATCAACCCAATGCCTGGAGTAAATCAAGACCAAAGCATTCTAATGCTAGAGATATAATCCGTGAGGGAGAAGGTTCCGAAGAATTTAAATCGGAACCAATGAAAGTTGTGGAAAACTTTGAAAATAGTAAAAGACTATTCAATCTTCCGGACAGTAACAAAATCGAAATTGTTAAAACACAGACTTTCGAGAACTCACGATATTTTAACCGACGTCATTTAACCAAAAATCATCACCAAGAACCAACAAATGTTAAAAAAGATTTGGCTTTACACCGTAACAATAGAGGAAGACCAAGGCAAGGTGAAAGAGATGTCAGAAACAGTGGAGAGATTGGTCGACCGATCACAAAAACTAGTCACTTAGCCGATGACTATGAAGAAGATCCTAGTGGCAGTGGAACCATTGATCAGCACAGACGAGGACGATATAATATTGGCAAAGAAAGAGAACTCAGAGACTACAGAAGCAATCATCATGGGTTAGAAGACCGAGATCGTCGCGGATCTGAAGAACCCAGAGGTAGAAGTTATATTGATGATCGACACTTCGATGGCCATTTTGGCGATAATCAAGGTGAAATTAGTGTTGGAATGAGTAAATTAAGCATAGATAAAAGCCGATTGGCGGACGATTCTAATTTATCAAAACCAAAGCGCTACTCATCGTTGAGGCAGCATCAAACTCAACAACAACACCAACACCAACTTCAGCAGTCAGAACCTCACCCGGCAAAACATCAACAACAACAACATGCACATAAACAACCTCAATCTCAACCCCCACAACAATCAATTGATAACCAACCTAATTCAAATTTGAATCAGTACCCAGCTACTTCACAACACATAACAATGGGCCACTCTAGACAGACTACGAATGTTCAATATTATGAGGCAACTTCTGGTGCCAATCAACAGCCTTCAGCGAGTTACTACATTGATAATCGATCTCCACAATCTTCATTTGGTTACATACCTACAACCAATATCGAAGGAGCAACAAACGCTACTCGCTTTCTTTCTCAAATAGCACCTCGTTTTATTCCACCTCCACCAGCCCCTCCTCCACCGCCACCTGAACCACGCTTCATGGCTCAGGCTGTGGCTGCCGCTGCCGCTGCTAACCCAGCAACCGCTGGAGCTGGTACATTGCCTCCTGTGATCTCTGGTCCTCCAGCAGCTACCTATCTGCCAACTTATCCACCTGGCTACCCTCAATATCCACCGCCTCCTCCTGCGGCGGCACAGTTTTCTATTGCCCCACCTCCACCACCTTCTGCGTCTGAATTATACCGTGGTGGTGTTACTTATTATGATACAATGACTCAACAAGTTAGTCCTAGACAGTTACCCCAGCGAAGACCTAAAAATGCCCTTCCCATTGTCCCACCCCCAGACCTTAGCAATTCTGATGCCACTGGTTATGATGATCAAAGTGATTTGAATCAAAACGTTGAAACAGTCTCTTGTTAATAAATATGATCGAAATATGAGTCAAAATAATAATGTAGATGATCTTATCGCGCCGGTTAAACAAAATTGAAATACTCTTTAGAGAAAACAATTTGTCGTTCTTTTTGGATGATTAATGTTATTCACAATCGAGTTTCATTTGAATGAAGTGTCTTTGCTACAGCGCATTATTAATCACATCTTCAAAATAATTTTATTACGACACAACATTTAGCATCTCAGAACCTCTTTTCTCAATCTACAATTTAAATCACCAGCAATCATCTTCCTTTCCCTTAATCCAAAATATGCGGTCGATTTTGCAGCATAGTTTAATCTTTATTCAAGTTTAAATTAATAGCAGCGAAAGATTCGCGAAATTATATTTAAATAATCTTGCTAACCAATTTGCTGCTTTTTAACTGCAGCCTCACCACCTTTGAATGATGACAACATAGACAACAGCAGTGAACATTTGATCGGTCCAACCTTGTTTGAAAAGTTATTCAATTCTGTAGACACAATATCAAAAAGTCTTATTGGAATGTCTTGCAAGAATTCATTGGAATGATCGGTAAATATTTTATTTTCAATTTCTATCAATCACTATTTGTGTTTACATTCTCTTTACAAATATTTTTCTTTTCTTTATAGATACAAAACCTATTATCTGAATGCGGCATTGTTGGGAAAGATTCGCCAGTTTGATCCAAAAACATGATATCATCTTATATGGACTACTCTTTATCCTTTATAAACCCAGAAGAGGTAAAAATTTGGTCCATTTAATACCATCTTATTTGTTCATAATATTTATAATAATCGTTGATTTATTTTTCCATTTCGCTGTTTTTGTCTCTTTCAAGCCAAATTTGTCGATGTCAACTTTGTGGTCAACTTTTCTGCATTATTGGTCTTATATTAATGTACACACACTCATTCCCTCTTAAAATTGTAATATGTTAAACGTACGAATGATAATCAAATGTTCATTTTTTTGCTACTTTATTGAGTTTTATTGGCATTTTTGTTGGACTTAATGTGGGTTGGACCTTTGGTTGAACCTTTGTTTGAGCTTTTGCTTGAGCTTTTGGTTGAACATTTGTTTGAACCTTTTTAATCGGTTTGAGCTGCAACTGAAGTTCATTTATCGGCTTAATTTGCAATTCCTTTTTCCCCAAATTTGGTATTTCAAGTGACTTGTAACTCGGTGGATGAACCAAAGGTAACGGTGGTGGTAACGGTGGAGATGAGCCAGTTGATTTTATAGAGGATGTTGAAGATTTTTGTATTATTGTCTCCTCTTTCGAGGCTACCAATGGATTCCTGATTAAGTATTCACAAAAATCATTGACATGATAAAATAATACAAGGGATGTCGCAAAGTAAAGAAAGAGAACAACATGAAAATGAATCTCCTTGTTGAAATCGCGTTTAGATGAATTCTCTTTTGGTTCAACTAAAGAAAAGGAGAGATTGATATGAAAAAGGACATGAGTATTGAATGACAAAAGACAATCAAGTAAGATGGTAAATTCTTAATGGTTAGAGTCGTTTCGGTTTTATTTATCTGTCTGCAAATCTCAATTGACCTAGAGAAGTGTTGCAGATTGTAAATAATGTTTGACCATCTATTTCTGGTCTCTTTACAATTTTAACGGACACGATTTTAAAGTCATCATCTAATCTAATCTTTGTAACTACTTACGGATAAAAATGTATGTAATGAGGAAAAGGCAAGTTGATCCGAGCCAAAGGCAGTGGATTATGATGACTGTCAAAAATATGTAACGATGTTTCCATTTTTGATTAAACTCGGTTAATAATAAATTAAAAATGTGAAATAAACTTATCAGTCCCATGTATTGGAGATGCTGTTTGTTTTCATAGAAGACTGTTGATATCAAAGATGTCATTAGAGAGACTGCAGCAAAAACACCCAAGATTCTAATGAAAAATGAAATCTTTGAAAAACGAGTTTTCAATTCATGAGTTATTTCAATCAATGTGAATAACGGATCTTTTCCTAGTTTGATTCCTTCCATTTCGGTGAAACTGCAAATACAAATTTACCGGACAATATCTAATGGACACTTCGATGCATAAGCAACTCTAATATGATCATATTGAGTAAAGGATAATGTATACTAAAGAACCAATAACAATATGTCTTCATTAAATCAAATTCCCTTCAAGTGTCTCTGACAGGTTTTGGATTTAGTTTTAATCAGTTGATTGATTTAGTACAATAGATTTAACGAAACGTATCAATTTTTTGATTGGTCAAAAACTTGGAATTACAAGAAGTAATCTGAATAGTATAATAAATATTACTTTTAGTGAACATTAGAACATATTAGAGATTTAAGAATCCGCTATCCAATTGAAATATCTAACATATGATTTCCAAATTAATAGCCATTCTAAATTTATTTGTTTCCATGTAATCGCTGAAAATCAATTCAAAATTACCGCAAGTAATCTTAGGGCTTGGGCTAAATTGTAAGCAACGCAAACTCCTCGACTCAATCAAATTTTTTTCTTATTTTTCATCCTCTTTCTCCCTATTTTTGTGATAAACACAAAACATAACAACATTGTTGTAAGATATTTTATCCAACTATTATTATAACTGTTACTTCTATTATTTTGTTAATCATTTTCAAGTTTTCACATTGATCTAGTGCTAAGTTTTGTTCTGGTTTAAACTTCAAATGGTCATCAATTGATAGTAATTGATCACCCAACGGTATCCAAAATAGGTTGAAACGCGTTAGCCCTAAAAAGGTAGGATTTTGTATTTTCCTCTTTCTCGTCTGCCTGTCTTTTATTGTCTTCATCCTCCCATATTTTATTTCCTCTTATTCTCTTCCTTTCCAATCATCCTGTTTTGGCTTTAAATTTGCCCCCTTTTGATAAATTTTTCTAATTAATCAATGATATACTCTTATAGTTTGCTCAGTGTTGCTTCCACCCAGTGCTAGACAAATATGTTGCTACCAATTGAATCTGGTCAGGACAGTTGATGCTTGTTATTGCTTCTTAATGTCAATCCTTAATGCAGATGGAAATAAATTTTATCAATATAATAATCAGATTAGAGTTTTATCATTGAAATAAGATGACTTGACCTAACTTGTCAGATCTTGACCCATTCAATAGTGACAAGTAAAACCTTGATGTTTCCTTGATTGATCAATTCCATGCAAAATCATGTCGTTTGGGCTTAATCATTATCGTATGTTAACTTTAGAGCTAAAATTGTAGCTCCAAATATTGATAAATGAAAAGATTATCACAGTTAATTGCTATATAAAGGCTGTAAAAAGTCAACACCAGATGTACAAGCTTTGCATATGAAAAACTGTAAATAGAAAGCCCAAAAACAATTTTACTAGACTATAGTTTCTACTTTCGGTTGTCCCTTCACTTCTTAACGGTTTTATCTTAAATTTTGTCTTCAACTGTTATTTTTCCGCAGGCAAAGGGTCAACAAGTCTTCTAACTAATCTGTTATTTCTTTTATTTATTTTAGGAAACACGAGAGTTTTATTCACTAACCATGAGCTTGACAACATTGTAATGACAATCATTTGTATTTAATAAAGCAAAAGGAGGATTTCCTTCGGACAACAATTCACGATGCCAAAGTTAAAAATCAACAAGTCTTCAGGTAAATTTCAATCTGTTTGTCAATCCTTATTATCAAAATGCATTAAATGGCATCTTCACATTCCTTAAACTGATTAATTTTCAAGAATTATAGCCAATTTTTGTTAGATGCCAAACTGTTGGATAAGAAACACATTACATTTTGAGATACAATGTAGCGATTTATAGTTTACCCTTCAATCTCCGAAATTTCATGTAAAATCTGTTTTTAGTTTTGGTTTTTCTGCTTACAAATTTATTATAAAATTCCACTGCCATTTTGTTAAATTATAGTTGACCCAGTAAAAAATGAAGGAAAATACATGCTGTTACAAGATATGTAATTATTGGAGGCAAATGGTAAATTATCCTGCATTGATAGATATAGTCTCAATCTTTTTTCGATGATATCAGGATTCTGGGTGAAAAGAGTTATTTTGACAATTATTGTTTATAGCCATATTATCTGGTCGCAAGAAATTTCACCCGTTTTAGATTTGTGTGATGATGGTATTGTAGACACAGCAGTTAAAACCAACGATGGACAAATATATATTTTCAAAGGGGATTACTATTTTGAATTTTCACTTGATAAATCCATTCCACTTTTGCCTGCTAAACCAATCAAAGACTGGACCAATCTTCCTAGAGGCATTCATGCCAGTTTCACTGTCACTGATAAAAGCAATAATCTCTTTGGAAGTACTTTCTTCTTCAAGGAGGACAATTGGTATCAATATAAGGGCAAAAAATTTGTAGCTTCAAATTCAACCAAACGATGGGTTATTGATCCTATTCATGCCAGATATATTATTCCCATGTACAACGAGTCAATCTACGGATTTTTCTCATTAGCTTCCCCTCGAGTTGTTCTTGGAGAGCGAAATATCTTTGATTGGTTTCACTTTCGTGATCCTTTAAATCCTGACTATTTTCCCTCAGGCACCTTTAGTGAAGGCTATTTCGGAATTGATCTCTATACGATTAAAGCCATTGTTGACTATTCACCTACTGAATGGTTAGTTTTCTTTGAGGATGGCTTCATTGGTTACTTTTGTATCCTCAAAAATCTAAATGGCGGTTGCTCTGAAAAATACATTTGGGATACTTCAATTTGTCCAGATCAACTGAAATACTTTGTTGAGGATTCCGTTTTACTCAAGGCACTTGATAGACTCCCATTTAGTCTTGATCGTTTGTTTGCCATAGTATTTGCAATACTTTGTGCTGCTGCCGTGATACTGATTGTGCTTATAATTTCACTGACAGCTATTATAATCGATTTCATCAAGATTAAAAATCGCTCCAAATTATTCCAGCTATTGTTGGAAAGACAAAAGCAGCCCAATCAACCTTACATTTCATTCAGAAAATATTTACTCCGAACTGTAGATAGGACCTTTCATCATGGTCAAAACAATGTCACTTGATGATGATTATGTGATTACTTAAGCATGCTGATTCTTCTCACTTTATTTTTAGTCAATTAGCTTTTAATTTTGCTCATCAGTGGCTCCATGGCAAGTTATCACATCATGGTAAAATTGGTTCCGTATCTAACCGTTCAATTTATGGTTTTAAATTGTTGATTTTGACAAAAGTAATTAGCATGTAAAAAAAGATTGAGTAAAATGAGCAAAAAAATCCAGCTTCCCATTAATTAAAGTCAAATATTATGCAAAATATTTTATGTTTATTTTATCGTCATCAAAAACCATCATCACCGTTTTATAGTTAATTACATTAAAGAAATTAATGATGAAGAAAATTAATTAACAAAAATGTATCTTTTTTCGTTATACTCGCCAGATGGCAACGGCTGTCAATTCTCGGTTTGTTTGAAGGGTTATGTATTGTTTTCATTTTCAGATGTCTTTGAACTTTCATTCAGTCTAACGAAAGTTTTTTCAAGCTCTTTTTCTTCTGTCTTCTCTTAATAATCTCCTTTTGTTTACCCTTTTTTATTTAGTAATCTAAACCATCCATTTATTGTTATAATACTCAATGTTTACTTTTTTGCGTGATTTGCTTAACAACTTATTTTAGGGTGTGTATATTGCTGATTGTTTCTGCGTGTAGATACAAAATTTGGGTACCTATTCAGATTTTTTTGCTGTTTCTTAATTATGAATTTGTCTCCCACGTCACCATTCATTTTCAAAATTAATCATAATCTGTTAGTCTTGTTCTTGTCTTGTTTTGCTATCCTATCCTTGATTCCTCATTCCATTACATTTAATCTCAATTTATGCTCTTATCTGTTTTCTTGCTCAATGGTTTGAACAGAAGGTGCAATCCAGAATAGACCACTTCCTGATATTCCCGGTACTGGAGAAGATAATCCATCCATCTCATCATCACAGGACGACTTTTCCACCATGGGTAGTTCTTCAATTTCTTTTCATTCCTACCATCAAAGATTGTCTAAAGAAAGTTTGAATCAAATTCCGGTCGAAGAAGAAGAGGATCCTCAGCTTTTCGTGGCTCTTTATGAGTTTCAGTCTGGAGGAGAGTACCAATTATCTGTATTAAAAGGTGAACAAATTCGTGTTCTCTCCTACAACCGGACTGGAGAGTGGTGTGAAGCTCAATCTCGTTCTGGTAAAATCGGTTGGGTGCCTGCTAATTATATTACTCCTGTTAACCGGCTTGAAAAGCATCCTTGGTACCATGGGCAGATTGTTAGATCGGCAGCTGAATATCTACTCTCATCTGGTATCAACGGCTCTTTTTTAGTTCGTGAAAGTGAAAGTTCGCCTGGTCAAAGATCAATATCGTTAAGATATGAAGGTCGTGTGTATCACTATCGAATTAACGAGGACACTGAGGGTAAAGTTTATGTGACTGCTAAGTGTCGATTCAATACGCTTGCAGAACTTGTGCATCATCATAGTATGCATGCTGATGGATTAATTACCATGTTACTATATCCAGCACCTAAACGTGGAGACTTTTCATCTTCTTCATCCCCTAAGTCTGACGAGTGGGAAATTGATAGAACTGATATCGTGATGAAACATAAATTAGGAGGAGGACAATATGGTGATGTTTATGAAGCTTCCTGGAAAAGATACAACATGACAGTTGCAGTGAAAACATTGAAAGAAGATACAATGGCTTTAGAAGATTTTTTAGAAGAAGCCGCTATTATGAAAGAAATGAAACATCCCAATTTAGTTCAATTATTAGGTGTTTGCACAAGAGAACCGCCCTTTTATATAATCACCGAATTCATGACACGAGGTAATTTACTCGATTACTTACGCAATTGTAATAGAGAAGAGGTAAACTCGGTTGTCGTCATTTTCATGGCAACACAGATAGCAACTGCTATGGAATATTTAGAGTCTCGTAGTTTTATCCATCGAGATCTTGCTGCTCGTAATTGCCTCGTTGGTGAGAATCACTTAGTCAAAGTTGCTGATTTTGGCCTTGCTCGTTTAATGCGAGATGATACTTATACTGCCCATGCTGGAGCCAAATTTCCAATTAAATGGACAGCACCAGAAGGCCTCGCTTACAATAAATTTTCAACAAAATCAGATGTTTGGGCTTTCGGTATTCTTCTTTGGGAAATATTTACTTATGGTATCCCTCCTTATCCAGGAGTTGAGCTCGCCAATGTTTACCACATGTTGGAATCTGGTTACAGGATGGAGTGTCCAACTGGTTGTCCAGCAGAAATCTTTGAAACTATGAGACAGTGTTGGCAGTGGGAGGCTGATGATAGACCATCTTTCCAAGAAATTAGAGAATCATTAGAAAGTATGTTACAAGCTGCACGAGAGTCACCCCCAACTAGTTCCCAATTACAACATTTTCAACCAATTTTAGCCAATAATTGTAAAATACAAAATATCGCCAAAGCAAATCAAAAGCTCTCCGGTAGCATACCCAATTTACACTCACTCATCGAAGGCCCTGGATCTCAAACAAAATGGCATGCAATGAATGTCAACATTGGCTCAAATGAAGCTATAATTACTACTAAGTCAACTATAGTCCAATTAAGAAGAGGAAATACTGATACCAATGGTACTCTATCTAAAAAACCACCCTCCACAAGACCAGCTTTAGAGGGTAGTGTTCTTCTACCCAGCTCACGACATCCTGTTAGAAAACTGAAACAAGCTCCTGTGCCACCAAAACGAACCAGTTCTTTCCGAGATTCAACTCAATTACCTGATCTACCAGTTCCTGGGTCAGCTGTGAGGCCGCCCGCCTTGGAAGATGAAAAGATTCTTAAAGGAGCTAGAGAAACTATGGTTAAAGTGATGGAATCAATATCCAAAGAAACACCTTCTTATGATTTGTCTCAAGTTAATATAACAGCAAGGAATCAGGATATTTTGCCCGCTCGAATTGCTAAATTAAATAGAAAACCTAAAGTACCACCAATAGCTCCAAAGCCCACCAACAAAACATCCACCTTTTCAATTGATCCAATCCCACCTTCAAACACCTCAAGTGACAGTGAGAATAATAGAGAACCTGCCAAAGAAAACGAATCTAACTCTAGGAGGAAAGTGCAAATACCTGCCGTTTTTCAGGTTGGCACTTTAAAAAGAACAGTTGCCAGGTAATTCCAATCTTAATGCATTGTTAATTTATCAAATCACTTTGACGCCAAAACCATTTAAAAACACAAAAACACAGTCTTTACTTCTTTAAATCAATTGAAAGAAATTTATTCCTTTCTTCACAAATACAAACTGTTGATATTTAGAAGCCAATAAGCAACAAAACCTAACTTAACTCTGAATATTTTGCTGTATGGCCAACTTATTTAACATCGTTACTCAGTTGATTACAGCTTATTACGGAGTTTTGTGTCGGCATAAAGAAGGTAAATTTGATTGCAATGTTTCTATATTTTGCTTGATTTCTTTTTTTATCTGTAATAATATATCACTATAATCTAATTATATTTTGTCTTCTTAGGAATAAAATTTCTTCATTTATGAGGATTCTAAGGTGAGAGAAGCTAAACAGATGATCTGATGTCAGACATCGAAATGACTGCGGATGCTAAACTTGAATTGGTATCCTGTTGTCTCAAACTCAACAAATCAAAATAAAGCCACTTAATTTATGGAGACAGATGAACATTAATAATAACAGTCAAAGTTCAAAGCTGGAAGCTGCTTAACTGTCTCATGATATGGTTGCTGGTTCGCTGAATTATCGGACTGTGTGTTCAAGAAGTTCAAGGAAATGAGACTAAACTTATGGAGGATCGCGGAGTTTAAAGTCATAATGTTGAATTTAATTGATGAGCTTGTAGATGATGTGTGATATTATGTACAATTGATTTGTCATTTGAATATTTTCTATTGTGACCAAAGATTTCTTCAACTCAAACCAACTCTTATTTGAGTTGATTTGAAACAATGACATCATCTAAGTGATCTGGAAGGTTCTTTCATAGCAAATAAAATCTCATCTCCTGAGATCTTTTGGAATCTGTTGTGTTCCAAAATCATCATCTCTTCATAACATTCTTGAGAATGTATACTTACCGTATTATTATCATGTTGCGAAACTGCAACAATACCTCTTCATACTATAATGATTCAAAATTATATTCATTTCTCATCAAGACCGACCAAATGATGAGAAATTAAGATAAAAATAGTGAGAGACTAACCATCAGTCCATACAATGTAATCAAAGATCTTTAAAATCATTAAACTAATATATAGTTAATGTATTTAGTTTAAAGCCCAAATTGTAATTTATACTCACTTTGATTATTGAGTATCGTGATAATCAAACTCAAATGTAAATCTCGACCAATCTTAAATTATTTATTTATTGAAACGATTATGCCAAAATTAATTCAATCCAAATGTTTACTAGTGTTTACTAACAATAAGAAACATCTAAAAATGGAACTCACTGGAAATTTCGGAGTTATTCGTGCGTTTTTAAAGCCAAGAGCATATTTTATACCAATTTGTCTTTTCTTGAATTTATTTTCATTTAAGAAAACAATTATCAAATTAATTTCAAATAATTTCCAATGATTAATCAAAGTTGAAAAACTTATTTGATTTCAAATTGAATTGCGCGATGAAAGTTAACTTTCCTTTTTACTGTAAGATGGAGCTAACACCGGTATCTTTAGGTTAGTCTTGGATTCACTCTTCAAACGAATCAAAACATTAGATAACCTCGTGGTTTAGTTGTTTATTTTTGAATGATTGTTAACTTAATATAATTTATAATTTAAATCCATTAATTTTCATTGTGAAAAATGTCTATTAAATCAACCGATGATGTTGATTTAGTAAAAAAACTTGCTACTCTTGATATCAATGTTGACCAGAAGCGTATTCAGTCAAAAAGTTATCATAAATTAAGTAAAGAACAATATGAAGTTATGCAAAAAATTTCAAAAGCTCATATTGACTCTTTTGATTTTATGATTGACCATGGTTTAATTTACGGTTTAAAATATTTACGTCCGACTGAAGTTGAACTTCCTAATGGTCAAGTGCTCAGAATAAAAGTGACGAGATTTGAAATTGGAAATCCTCTAATTAATAAGGAAGCTATTGCTAAAACACGAGCACTTTATCCTGCCGAATGTCGGATGAGAGGAACCAGCTATAAAGCTCCATTATCACTCTCATTTTCCGTGACTTTAAATGATAAACCTATTGATGATATCACTGATATTGTTGGTGAAATACCAATCATGTTAAAGGTAAGTTGTTCAAATATTTAACAACTTAGGAAGGTCTCATGTTAATCTTTTGATCACTCTTTTTCAGTCAAAAAAATGTAATTTGTCTGGACTATCACCTAAAGAAATGGTTCAACGGTACGAGGACTCTGAAGATTTTGGTGGATATTTCGTCGTGAATGGAAATGAAAAGCTTGTACGATTTTTGATTGCCCAAAGACGAAATTACGTAAGATGATGACTAAATATGATGTTTGGACATGATTTATTGATTATTTATTTTTGACAGCCTTTAGCTATTAAACGATCAGGATGGAAAGATAGTGGACAACTTTTTACAGAATATGGTATCCATATAAGATGTGTCAGATCAGACCAAATAGGATCGGTATGTTTTCTTTGTTAAATTTTATTGACGGGTAAACTTTAATGTGTTTTTTTATTTTTCCTATTCTTGCAGAGTATGGTGCTTCATTACCTGAATAATGGAACAGCTCGATTGAGATTTTTCTATCAGAAACAACTCATTTTTCTACCAATTGTTATGGTTTTAAAAGCTTTGTGCGATGTTACTGACCAATATATTTATGAAGAAATGATCAAAGGTAGAACCGAAGATACTTATTATCGTAGCTGTATTGTGAATATGTTAAGGCTTGTTCAGAAGGAGAATCTGCTTAATCAACAACATGTTAAACAATATATTGGAGAAAGGTTTCGTGTTAAAGTCAACTTACCTCATTGGTATTCAGATGAAGAAGTGACAGATTTTGTTTTAAGGTAAAACAATTTGCATAACTGATTTTTCTTTGTTTGGTAATTTATTTTTTTATCTATTTCAGAGAATGTATTGCTATCCATTTGGTAGACAATGTTGATAAGTTTAACCTGTTAATTTATATGACAAGAAAACTGTACAAATTTGTTAAAGGTGAATGTGCTCAAGAAAATCCTGATAATCCTATGTTCCATGAACTTTTTCTCAGTGGACATATTTATTTTACTCTTTTGCTCGAAAGAGTTGATAACTTTCTCGATTCTGTTGGTAAAGCAATCAAAAAAAATATTGAAATCGCAACAGTGTCTAATCGTGAATTTAAAGCAACTGGAGTCAATATTCGCCGTGTTTTAGCTTCATTTTACAGTTCAATCACAAGACCATTGGAATATCTTTTAACTACCGGTAATTTAATTTCACGTACAGGAATCGGCTTAATGCAAAGTAATGGTCTAGCGGTTGTTGCTGAAAAGATCAATTATTGGAGATTTCTTGCTCATTTTCGTTCTGTGCATAGAGGTTCAGCTTTCACTGAAACACGAACCACTGAAGCTCGTAAATTATATCCTGAAGCTTGGGGATTCATGTGCCCGGTTCACACTCCTGATGGTACACCTTGTGGTCTTCTTAATCATTTATCTGATCTATGTTTCATTTCCAACTATCAACCTCCTCTCGATAGTTTTATTGTAACTTTAGTTAAACTTGGTCTCAAATTGCGTGACGGACCACCTAATCTAGATTATTCGCAACATTATTCAGTTCTTATGGATGGTAAAGAGATTGGTTATGTCAATGAGGCCAAAGCAAAATCTTTTGTTCAGAAAATACGCGTTTTAAAAACATCTGAGGATCAAAGCACCCCTTCTGTGATTGAAATAGGTTTTATACCTAAGACTGGGGCTGCAACACAATATCCAGGAATATTTATTTTTACTAATCCGGCTCGAATGTTACGACCCGTCATCAACTTAGAGACCCAAGCAATTGAATTGATTGGTACTTTTGAACAGTGCTACATGGATATTGCTATAACGGATAGTGAAATTCATGAGAAAACCACTCATAAAGAAGTGAAGCAGACATCATTCATGAGCATCTTAGCTTCATTCATACCTTATCCAGATTTTAACCAAAGTCCTCGTAACATGTATGCCTGTCAAATGGGTAAACAAACGATGGGAACAGCAACTCATACCCTCAAATATCGAAGTGATAATAAAATGTACTCCATCTTGTACCCACAATCACCTCTAGTCCGCCCCAAGTCTCATGATATTTATCACATGGATGACTATCCAATTGGGACAAATGCAGTTGTAGCTGTCATTTCGTACACCGGTTATGATATGGAAGATGCATTGATATTAAATAAACATGCCGTTGAGAGAGGATTCAAATTCGGTGCTATTCACAAAACTCATAAAGTTGATTTAAAAGCAATGGATAAAAGCAATTCATCTGAAACTCTTTTCATGTTTGGCCGTAATCCAGCTGATGAACGATTCCGAGACAAAATTGACGACGATGGACTACCAATTATTGGTAGCAAAGTCGAGTATGACGATCCTATTTGTAGTTATATTGACCTGTCTACCGGTGAAGTGAAAATGGAAAAATACAAATCAATGGAAACAGCATATATTGCTGATGTTAAAATTTTAGGAAGCAATTCAGGGAAAGACATTCTTCAAGCTATTCAAGTGACCTTTTATATTCCTCGACGACCAGCGGTTGGTGACAAATTTGCAAACAGACACGGACAAAAAGGAGTTTGTAGTTTCCTTTGGTCTTGTGAAAACATGCCATTCACCGGGACAGGACTAACACCTGACGTCATTTTTAACCCTCACGGTTATCCATCTCGTATGACTATCGGTATGATGTTGGAAAGTATGGCCGGTAAATCTGCCTCTTGCCATGGTCTAGTTCATGAGGCAACTCCGTTCATATTTTCAGAGAATGATCGAGCCAGTGAATATTACGGAAATATGTTAAACAAAGCAGGTTACAATTATTTTGGAACTGAAATGATGTACAGCGGTGTTGATGGAAGGCCTTTGAAAGCCGATATATTCATCGGTGTAATTTATTACATTCGACTTCGACACATGGTTGGTGACAAGTATCAGGTTCGGTCAACTGGTCCAATAGATTCTCTAACTCATCAACCTGTTAAAGGTCGTAAAAGATGTGGTGGTATCAGATTTGGTGAAATGGAAAGAGATTCATTACTAGCACATGGAGCCTCTTTCTTAATTCATGATCGTCTCTTTACCCAGTCTGATAAAACAAAGGTAATCTATTATCATTGTTAACCTTTAACTTTTACCATTTTTTTAATTTTTCTTTTTTTTCGTTTTGTCTAGTGTTTCGGTTGCTCTAAATGTGGTTCAATAATTTCAACATCTCCTCTCAATAAGGATCCATTTGATTTGGGATATAATAATCATCGTAATCAAATCTGGTTTTGTTCAACTTGCAATTCAAGTACTAATGTTAAAGCGTTAAGTCTTCCATATGCTCTTCGATATCTGGTTGCTGAATTGGCTTCTGTTGGTATCAAGTTACAGTTTACTTTTGAATAACAATTTATATGAAAAGATATTTTTTTGCTAAAAAAGGATTATAAAGTAAATATCAAGACTTGTTTATTCAAGTTTTTGTTTGTGTCAATAATGTTCATAATTTTTCAAATTAAATGCATCTCATGATGTGGTGGTTTAAGCATGGTCCATTTAAATTAAAACGTAATGGTCTTGAATTCACTTGGATGTCATTTGTAAAGCATCAACCAACATGCTGGTTAAACAATTAATTAACCAGTCTAATCATCATTACCAAAATTCTGATGAGTTGAAAGTTACAGAAAAAAACGTTTCAACTCTTGAACATCTGAAACACTTAATTCAGTCTCTTGAATTAACAAGAGTAAACTTGATAGAGCAGATACAAAAATTAACACCAATTGTTGGTATCTGTTGATTAACTGTTCTCTTAATGGTTTCTGGCTAACCCATTAAATTAATCAATCAATTCTACAATAAAATTAATGATACCACCAAAAAGTAAAAACCCAATTTAGATTAATGTAATTTTCTTGTTTCTCCTTGCAATCTATTGTTTAATCATTTGAACCACTTTTTCTGTGCGAGGAAAAAAAATACTAATTTTCTTACCTCAAACCATTATTTTCATAAACTAATTGAAACAGGTTGAAGAAAAAATAAATTTACTCTGAAAAATAAACTTGATTAACACGAAAGTCAAGTTAGCCATGGATAAACACATTCATATTATTGATTGAGGTATCAAAAGCCATGTTAAATAAGCATGAAACCAGAAAGGTAAAGAGCATGAAGATGTTTGTGTTGATTATGATTAAAACAATAATGAAAATAAAAGTAAAAAAATAAGGTTGAAATTAAAATTGTTTTACGTGAAAAATGGCTTCATTACCAGTTAGTTGATGGGAAGAGAGTGAGTTGTTTAGGTTGGCAGATTCATGTTTCTCGGCTTGATCAGACTAACATTGATGATGAGTAAATGAAGATGAAGATGAAGACTAGCAAGATGTAGACTATGATTAAAATGAAGATGAAATATAATATATGATATAATACAGTGTGAGAAACAAATTAAGAAGCTAACAGTTGCGATAATAATGAAAGTAAAAAAATGTATAGAAATGACAGAATAAGAATTATAACCTTTTGGGAAACTTTTTTCTTCTCTTTCTCTCTCTTCTCTTATTCTGGTTATACACAAGTATCAGGTTATCTTTATTGCAAATGATGATCTGAATAAGTTAGGTAAGAAATGGAAAGATGAAGATGATCCGGAAAAGCAAAAGCAAAAATGTGAGACAAAAAAGGCAAAGGGAAATTAGTATTGAAAAAAAGGAGCCAAAAAGATGATATAATATTGAGCAAGTATATTACAGATAGTCATGAAGATGATGATGAGCATGTAGATGATAATGATGATAATGGTGAGTGAGCAGACTAAACAAAGAATACCTTTTACATGCGCAACTCTCAGGGAAAGTTGATTGTGACTGGGAGGTTAGTTTATCACTTGAGAGTAAAAAGCAGTCTATTCTGATAGACCACAGTGAAATATTCAACACTGTTTCTTGTTTTTGCTTGTTTATTCTCATTCCAAAGTTAACATATCAAATTAATTAATTTTCAAATTAATTTTTCTTCTTCTTTTAATCATCACCATTGAATAACTTCATTAAAAATCTACACCAAATGAGCAACAATCAGCAAACCAAAAGTATTTACTAGTTGCAATCAACAATTGGTCAAACTGTAGATTAAACAAAATAAGTGAAAAAATGAAAACCAAAGGAAATTATTAAAACACCTTTTCTTCTCGCCCAATTTAATTCACTAACCACTTCAACTCGAGATTATTGTGCTCATCAAAAGCAAGTTGATTTAAACAACTCTTCAATCATCAATCAACAGTGTTAAATTGAGGATTTAAAGTTAACCAAACGGAAATTAACATTTCTTGTGTAAAGTGTTTCAACAAGTTGGATTAACATAAACCATTAGAGTTGATCAACGCAACCCAAATTTATCAACATTTAAACCCATTTTTTCCAAGCCAAACAAAAGGTCAATTCAATTGTAAAAAAAGGTTAAAAAGATGAAAATCTTTAGCCAAACATTAGCTTTGTTTTTCCGTTGAAAACATTGATCAAGAAACAAGAGTAAACCATGTTTAAACCAAGTCTAGCAAATATTACCTGATCAAATCCAGTTAGTCAGTAAACAATTATCCAAAATTTACCTCAAAATCTTCAACATTATACTCTAATCATTTCATCCTTTCAACTTTAAATAATTAACCCACAAAATATCCAATCATTTGAAATTCAACAGTAAACTTGAAGTCAAGGAAAGCCTGTTGATATCCAATTTACCTTGCAAAAATCATTTCCCATCATCTTAACCATCTTTAAGTTGAACATTTTTAGTCACAATTTCATGTATATAAATATCATTTCTGAAAAAGTAGACTCACAAAGATACCTTAAAGTAGCTTTATTCAGATCATTTCTTGAGTTTATCGATTTTTCTTTGATTCAAGAAGAGTGAGAGAGAGAGAGAAAAGATGAAAAAAAGTTTTTCCTCTACAAAAGTTCTGATTGCTTATTTATATTTCCAAGTAGATTTATATTTGTGTGTATAATTTGTCAAGCAGCAAGTAAACAAACAAAACAGGACATCATTGCTATACTTATATCGTAATCATCGTTTGGATGGGAAAAGATATTTTCATGCTCAAGCTCAACAAAAGGATAAACTTGAAAACGAAAATGAAATGAAATATTGTCAATTTGTCGACACTTTTTGTTTCCCTGTTTCCAGGATAATGCTTGTAATAAAGCCAGGATTTATCTGCATTCCACTATCATTAATTTCCACTATAATTATGACGAGTCAAGTTGTTTTCCAGTTTATCTTGTTCATGTTTCTCCGGCAAAGTTCAATGTTATTTACAGTGAAAAAGGTTGCAACCATCAATTCAATATATCAATTCGAGTCCAATCATCTGTTGACTTTTAACAGTTTTACATTACATTAACCTGGGGTTAGATTTAGGTTTAGATTGGAAAAGGGTTTAGAAAATAAAAATTGTGCAAAAATTGGAAACTTATTGGGTTTGATTTTAGACGAAAAGAAAACCCGAAAAAAATCGTCTTTTGTGTGTGTGTTTTTGTTAGTGTGGTGTTAAAGTTGATTTATCATGCCAATAGAGGAAATTATGGAATCTTCTGAAGAACGTTTCAAGTACAACACTTCAAACATGATTCAAGGTGAAACCAATTATTCGCCAGTTTCAAATGACAAGTATTCAAATGGAGCCAATGAAATGTTTAACCGTCTCATTAATTCCAATTATCCTGGTGACCCATTGATGACCCCATTGGGTTATCCACTGCGACCACCATCCACTCTATCCTATCCAGCCTCGGAAACTGATGCTGGATACTCGATCGATGGAACCCTTAGTCCACCCTTGTTTGTACCTTATAACCAGTCTGATGGCAATCATCAGTACAACAATCATCATAACCAAGGTTCAACCTTTCATCACCACTCTTCTTATAAATACATTCAATCGGCACACAATTTAAATAAACTAACCTCATCACCTTCATCTTCACTGTCACCCACAATTGGGACTTCAATGACAACCTATCAGCCCAACATTATTGAAAGGCCAGTTACGATGGTCTGTAATGGAAAGTTCAACCCTACCAATGAGATTGGCAAGGGTAATGTTTCCGGGTCAACACCGACAACCACAACAACAACAGGTTCAACAGTTGCAGCAACAGCTTTATTGCTCAATGGTAACTGTTCAAATTACATTTATCGACCTTCGACTGGACTGGCAACCTCATCCTTACTGTCACCCAATCAACTTGATCGTGAAGCTGGTTTCTTCAAGTCAACCCTTGACCCTTATCATGCCCATTCCAGTAGCCATTCTGGTCACAAGAAAGCTTTATCCACTTCAGGAACAGTCACCACTTTCAACTATCCCTTGTACCAAGAGTTTGATCCAACTGAAGTCAACTCTAGTTCAGTTTACAAAAGGATACTTCATTGGGATATTAAATATACCCTTGCCCTTTCCTTGATCATCATATTTCTCCTTCTCGGAATTACAGTGATTATACTTTTACTTCGAACCTTGTCCTTTACATCGCCATCATCACCAACCTCAATCCCAGGTAAGGCAACAAAAAGTTATCTCTCAGGAGTGGTTATCATTGAAGTAAAGCTCCAGCGTCTCAATAATAAGCTTATTCAATAGTCAGCTTCGATTTTCGGGTTTCATTCTTATCTAATAGTCAGAAATAAAATACATTAGGCAATCTTTATCAAAATAGGCAATCTTTAACTGGTTCAAATTCATGAATTTTATGTTTAACGCACAAAGATTCACTCATATTCAAATAAATTCAATTAAACTCACCTTTCAAAGGATCAATAAAAGTCAAGTCTACCTCAATAGTGATTGCACATGTAATAGATTGGGTAAAATTTTAATTAGCCGTTGCATGATTCACTTTAAATGTCTTTATTAAGATCAAAAGTCATCCAAACAAGCGTTACAAACCAAACACTAAAGATTTCACTTTAACAATGAGATGACTTTAAACTGATATCAGATGGTAATCAGACAAAACAATTAAAATCGAATCAATTGCAATCAATTATTTCGATCCCATCGATTTATTTCCAATCGATGAACAGAAATCGATTGATGATGTTGATGGATTGACCATGAAACACGCAACACGCTCAACAATAGCTCAATGGAGCTAAAATTTTCATGAAAAATCAAGCTTTTAAAACAAAAATGATTTTGATTCAATCAAAGACATGAAAACAAATCGATACCAGATGAACCTCGAATCGAAACATTAAATGGTAAAAAAACGAATGTCTATCAGGATAAAATCAAGTTTAGTAATTATCTTGACTTGTAATTAAATTGTAATAACTTGTAGTTGCAACAATGCAAAATAAGCCAAATGAAAGCTTTTGTTTAACTTGTTAATTTGAATGAAACGGACAAAAACTTTGCTATAAGTCAACCTAAAGCTTGAAGCAATGAATCCGATACAAATAAAGATGACAAACAAAGAGTAGGCAAAAAGCAGTAAAAGCTTAAACTTATTCACTTGGTTCGTTTCATTTTGTCTTGACAATATTTGCACAGACAATTGTACATTAGCTACTTACATTTAATCATCATGATAATATTAATTGTGCAACAATAATCATAAATACATTTATAAAGGTAAACCAGGATGAATTATTAATTTACTGAGTTACTTTTTGTAACGTTTCCATCTCAACCTTGTTATCCTATTTTGCTTTTGTAAACGTATTTTCCTGACTTCAACTAAATTTATCTTGATTAAAAGGCAGCATCAGAAGGAGAACAAGAAGAGTAAAGAAGCAAAAAAGAAGCCCAAAAACAAGGTAAATTATTGTAAAGCAACATTTAACAAACTTAATGAACTATCAAAATACACAGAGAAAGACAGAGAGAGACAGGGAAGAGTTTCATTTCTGTTGGTTACACTTTTAATAATAATGGATCCAGTTGAGGTTAAATTATCGTATTATTTGTTTGGCCAACCAGTGCAACAACAAAAAGCAAGGTTTACCATTATTAATGTGATCAACAAGGAAAAGGTTTATTGTAAGGGAACAACAATAATGTTAATGAATTGCCATTAATTATGATAACAATTATTATCATTTACCTTGTCAACTTTGTTGACCCATGTTAATTCAATTTCCTCATGTCTCATCAATAATGAACGCTATTCCATCAATTCCCATGTTATCCTCATTCAAATTCACATTTAATCTTGTTCAATATTTGAATAATATTCTACCTGACCATAATAGAGTCTACAAATGAATGGGACAGAGAAAGGATAATATGAGTTCCAAATGGAAATCATGAAATATTCAACAAAACAGGAAATGTTTCAACAAAAGGATCCATTGAAATTATCCAATTAATCTGAATTTAAGCTGAATCCAGGCTCAATTTCCAAGGTGAATCTCAAGAGATGAAGTTATCTTGTCTAATGGAAAATTTTTTCTTCCAGTTTAATAACTTTTCCCTTCCAGTGTTGACCAGTAAAGAGGGGAAAAAAGTGTGCAAATTAATTATCAAAGAATGCTAAGAGAATGGGATTTTTCACTCCCAGTTTAACCAACTTTTATAACTTGAAATGTGTTTGGAAAAATGATTAAATTGAAAATGTAAATTGAGTGAAAATTGTCAAGTCAGGGAATGATAAATTTATTTTGAGGAAGAAAAAAAAGAGAATCTCATTTAATGCTAATGACTTACAAGTAAACATTGATTAGTCTGGAACTTTTTTTTTGTTCTTCTCCTGAATTTAACAATTTCATGGGATTTTCACAGTTGCAATTGAGAGGATCATTGAAGCTTGACCATTAAACCCATGAAAAACAGGTTTTTTTGTCGAATCTCATTCCCATTATCAGTTTACACTTGCGATATTCATTTAATTCCGTTTTTACCTCCCTGTAGCTACTCCAACCAATTCCCTTGACTATTTGCTTCCCAATCTTTTGTTTCCTTTTGTCTGAGTTGCCATTCCAATCTTCACTCCCTGTTCAAATGTTTACCCAGAATTAGCAATCCTCTGACATTATCGTCATCTCTTTATCTCTTAATCTGTTATCTGCTTTCATTAAGCTCAATCAATGAGCTTCATTATATTCACCTTTCAAGTTTTCCATGTTAATCTTGATCATTAAACAGTCAACACTTTGTAACAACCTTTGAGTTTCCAATATTTACTCATCATTAACAGCAAATATTGCAATCATGAGAATATTAATTAGCAAAAGAAATTTGAGTAAAAACATGAACCATTTCGGGCCAAATTTTAATCAATTCTTAAAATTTTCTTGTTTTCCATTTTAGCTCAATTTACTGTGAATACCGTTTGAATATTAAACAGTCTCTCGAGTAATTCACCTAATCAGTATCAATGAAACTACTCTGATCATTTATCCATTAAAAGTGTTGAACTTTTACCACTTGCTTCAATGGTTGGTTGACTTTTTTACTTTATTCAAATCATTTTCTCCATGTTTATTAAATATTATTAGTTCATTTAATAGCAACTGACCAAGAAGAAGGAAAAAAACTGTAACAAAAGGGTGAAAACTGCAAGTTGAAATCTAATAGAATAATAAAGCGTAATTATAATGGATAATATTAGTTCTTGCCTTCAACGAACCATGAAAAGAGGTTCAATATGAGGCGAGTTGGGAAAAGTTGTGTTCATTTTCTTGTTAATTATTACAATTAACTTTTCTTCTTGTTTTCCCTTGTTTCATCTTCTTCTCCTGTCCAATTGGGACAACTTTTAGTCCAACCAAGATTAATATATTACATGGGAAAGCAATGAGTTTGGATAAAAGTTGATCATTAGATTGGTAATAACAAGTTTTACCATTTAGGAGTTGATTTGATTTGCAGATTGATTTGCTTCATTTTACTCAACGAGGTTTAACACGTTTATTGAAAGCAAATTAGTCGATCAATTGATTGTGTAAATCATTTCAACTTGTCAATGATTTTAACCTTTAATTTACTGTTTGTTTTCACGCAAATTTCAAGTGTTTTTGTACCAGTTTGGGTTCAAGTCAAGTCATGATTTTTTTGGTTCAACATTTTACATATTTAATCTGTTAACAATGAAAGTTTGTGAAAAAGATTTAAGAGATTCAGAGGGAAAGAAAAGGATTTTGAAACAATTTCGTTGGTTTGACTTTTTTTGAGGGAAATGTTTTATTCGTTAAGCTTGATCAACTCGGGTAATCGACCGAATAAACTCGAATTTGAGTTTCAACTTGTAAAACTACAAGAATAAACATTTACAGCTTTTCATATGGAAACGAGTTTACCAATAATTTTTCAGTCCAAAATTGATTTTTAAAGTTGATCAATTGTTAATAATTAATTGTGAAAATTTTAAAATAAAACTGAAAAATATTGACATTCGATATCCTTATGAGTCTTTTTCACCGTCAGAATTATTGATTCATCAGTAGAATGAAAAGGTTAAATTATAATAACATTTTTCTTCCTTTATGTGTTACATGGAAATCAGTTTTATATCAACAATAAACTAATGAAATTATTACACGCAATGAAAATGATGAAAAACATTTAAAATTAAAACATGAATTACAATCGAAAGTGTGAATAATTTCACCTTTTTTACCCAAAATCAAATTACCTTATTTTAGCTCAAAACTCGACTATTGCCAAAACCAAGTCGATTCTAATTCAAATCGTTACATGTAAAATAACACACATAATGACTTGGAATAGAAATAAATTTTACCATTGCAGTAATTTAAACAAAGTTTATTTGTAATTTTTTATATTGTGATTCATAAAATTACATTTTAACGAACAGGGAAGTTGGTTAATTCATAAAGTGTCAATATAATTATAAATGAATCTGTTATTTCAGCAGCTTATCTCTCGGGTGATGAGACACCAGTTTCCTCTCTAGGTGCAGTGGGTTTATCGGAATAGCAAACGGATCATTGGTACCAAATTTGCCTGAAGTTTAACCCCAATCGCTATATCTGACAGTCATTTGTCCTGAAACAGAACCAAGAAACCAGATGATACAATTTTAATCAATTGCATTTTTACTTTTTTAAAAAGTTTTGAAAGAATTGAGAGATCACTTAATTACTGTTTAGAATTGGTGCTGCAACTTATAACATTTCAATTGGACCGATCCACTTTTATACTAATCTTTAGAGCATCACATAGATGCTTTCCGAGAGGAAATGTTATCAGACATCATTAATACTTGAATGCTCTTAACCTCATTGATAACAGCGATTAGTAACAGCATTGGCCGATGGATAGTGATTAAATTCTATTATAATGCAGATCAATTCAACCTTTTCAATAGAACCAATCACACAGAACGTGAACATTATTACGAACGTCATCATTACGAAACAGGCCATTTCAGCTTTCTTCACCGTAAAAGGGGTCTGTTTCTTCCCCTTTTAACAATTAGCAATTTTCTTTCCTCTTGCAAAAAAGTGCACGAGATGCCTAACACAGATTTGAATGAGAGATCCCTTATTAGATAGAGCAAATTGAGTTATGAAAAAATCTGAAAATCCTATTGACTTTAAGTTCATGTTTTTTTGTTAATTATTAATTGTGGTAAACTAGCATAAAAAAGGCACAAGATTTTTTTGGTTCTCTGGTTTCTATCTATGGTCAAAAAAGTTGAGACCTCAACTAATAAAGATAAAAAAGTTAAGATTTTTGGAGACCCACCTTTGTCTGATAAACCTATGATTTTAATAATTTTATTCATAATTGAAAAAATGATAGTAGAATCACTATTGAATGTCATTTGTTTAAAGCCTTGAAACCGGATAAGAATCGTAAGAATTGTTATGTTAAGTGACATAATTTAAATTTAGTTTATGAAGAAGCATTTCAGCGCTTCATTTCATCTCATCATTATTCAAAAACGGGTTACTTTTAACCACAATCACATGCTGATATAATTAATCCAACTAATCCCTTTGTTTGCATACAAACACATGCATTTTTTATTTGATATTTGATTATTTTCCAATAGGCTGGAAATTGTGGACGGAACCTCGAATTTTTTGGCTTTTTGAAGCAGAATTATCCATTTATTTATATTTTAATTGGTTTCTTTGTACAAGTGGTTATTGCTTATGACTTTTAAACAATTCTGAAGGTCATTTTATACAGCCACTGAAATTGAGTTGCATACATTTTTAATGTCATTTGCGCATATTGAGATAACTAATCAATTTAATTTAATCAATATTTGATATGAAAACCATCATTTCTTATTATGTCATCACACCTTTTTTGCCAAGATTCATAAAGTGTTTTACAAAATTCTGGTTCAGAACGTTTCTGTTCCCAATTATCGAGGATAAATTGTTTCATTTGATCTCTACTTTGAGGCACTAAATCTGAGTAAAGACAATCGTATTCACTTTGACCCCAAACATTCTCAATTAAATTCAATTCAGGCGAGTAATGAGGCAATCTCAATGGTTTAGGGTTTATGTTATGGAGTGCATTACAACAATTAAACCATTCCGTTATTAGGTTTGCTCGATGAGCAGGACAATTATCGTCAACTAGAAAACATTCATTCAAACCGAACTTAGATTTAACTAAATCAACAACGGATGTATCCCATATCTCAAGGTAAACATGTTGATCCATACGACGCTCCATTATTACCAAAGGACCAACGCCATCATAAGTAATTGAAGCCCATGTTGATACAATTTTTCTGGTGCAATGATCTGATTTATTGGTGTATTTTGGTTCATAGCGAGTTCCAATTGGCCTTTTTACGCATTTAATGCCATCACAATCCGATGAAAATGCATTTTTTCCAGTCTAAATCGTGATACCAGGTGGCGAAGTTGATTCTCTCGAACCTCTGTTTTTCATTAATCCGAGTCTTCGTTGCAGCATGATACGTTTTCACACCATTTGATTTAGGGTAATTGTTGATGGTTTTAGGCGTGATTGTCAAATCCAATTCTTTCCGAATAACAGTTGCTGGCTTGAATGGGTCTTCTATCCATTTCAACATGATTTGCACCTTAATTTTATCGTTGAGTTTTGCTTTTGCCTGTTGATTGATACCTCAGAATCCATTTTCGCACAGTAAATACAGATAAATTCAATTCACATGCAATTTCATTGAAATTGTAACTTTGATGATGAGCAACAATTATTTTATTCCTTAAATCTGGACTAATTGGGTGAGGCATTTTCACAAAAATTAAGTAAAACAGAAAACGTGTCAATTGAATTGAATTTAATGTAAACAGTGAAAGCATGTCTCAGCTCAACTCATTATCTGAATCAAATTTTCTTATCAAATATTCAATTGATAAGTTATCAATACCTGCGCTAAATTTGTAAAAATTGTTTGCAACTCAATTTCCGTGGCTGTATTTATATTGATAGTAGTCTTATTCGCTTTATTTGCAAACTTTCTGCTGAAAACAAGCTCATGTTCATTTTTGCTTTGATCTGGATTGAATATAAAATCGTAAGCATACCCATTACTTTGTGTGAACTCATTGAAATCAGTTACAAATGAGCGATCTCTCTCAATCATTTGCTTTTCACTGACCATTTAACGATTGTTCGAAATGCGTGTAATTTTGAGAATCACAAATCTATCATTCTGCTTGAAATTGTCAATCCACCATCAACTTGCTTTGAAGTTATCATATACAATTTCACAAGCATTTTCCCGTCCCAAGCTTGTAGATGCTAGTAATGATTCATTACTAATGAGTACCAGTAATAGTAATGAATTATTGAGCCAGAGCCCTAGCCCGGGAAAATCATTAAATTCGATGCCAAAGCACACCATTTACATGTGAAAACTTTTCGATATAAAAGCATACAAAATTGTTGAGGATTATAAGATCGTTTTATTGTTGTGTGACATCCATTCGAAATGTTTTGGTAATCGTTAAGTTAACTAACACTCATTTTCAAGTATTAGAATCTTGTCTTTAAAATGTCAAACTGAATTGAATAATTATTAATGACAATTCAATGATAAATAAGTCAACATCAAAATATACTTCAGTTTATGGGCTCAGTTTGTTTTTGGTACTTTATATTGATATAATTATCTGGAGTTTATGTGTGTCTTTTATTTAATATGGCTTATAATATCGAGAATTTGTCAAACAGTAACTGGTTATCAAAATTTACTACAAAAATTAATTGAAATAAGAATAAATTGTACAATAAAAGTAGTTTGAACAAGTTTTATTGCAATTTTTCATATTGAACGTTGCACAATGAGTTCGCATGTTAACAAACAGGGAAATTGGTTAGTCATAAATTATCAATATAATTCTAAATGACAACATTTTTTTGCCAGCTTATTTCATGGGTATAGGTTTTGTGGGATTAGGTGTTGCCGTTCATGCCAATTTACTAGAAGGTGAGTTAGGATCAAAAGTCGTGCCCATAAATCTGTAAATACCGTATCTATCTGGAGTTCCAATATCGATAGATGGTGCCGTTGCGCGCATCAATTTACTAGCAGGTGAGTTAGGAACAAAATTCGTGACCATAAATCTGTGATTACCGTATCTATCTGGGGTTCCAATATCGATAGATGGTGCCGTTGCTCGCATCAATTTACTAGCAGGTGAGTTAGGATCAAAAGTCGTGCCCATAAATCTGTAAATACCGTATCTATCTGGAGTTCCAATATCGATAGATGGTGCCGTTGCCCGCACCGGTTTACTAGCAGGGGTTTGTCCTGAAACAGAACCAAAACATATCGATGATAGCCATCAAGAAAATAACGGATACAATTTTAATGAAATGCATTTTTAGTAAGTTTTGAGTTTTCAAAGAACTGAGAGCTCACTTTATTACTATTTAGAATTTAATTTGCAACTGATATCGTTTCAATTGAATCTATACCCTTTTATACTATTCTTTTAAGCATCATAAAGTCCAGGTGGATTTGCTTAATTACTCAAATACAACGAGCGTTTTTTCATTTTACGTCTGTTTGGAGGCATTAATCATGAACGGTTGATGCTACAATATGCAAAACGTAAGCTTATTATTAGAACGGAAAAAACAATTGATGTTTGCACACCTTTCGGGGAAGTTGGGAATCGTATGTTCAAACGGACCCCTCTAATCCCCCTTTTCCTCGTGCTTAAAGAACACTGAATGTCAATAAAAGAGGGAAAGCATTACTAAGCAAACTTGTGAGCAAAGTGAAACACTTTGACGTCCAATGCAAAGGAGTTTAGTTTTGTTTGCATTTATTTATAATTGATTAAAAAGATGTGCAATTGAATTGTAAATTAAGAAAAAAGGAAGAAAACCATCGGATGATGAATTCATTAAAAAATTGACTAATTTGTCATTTTCTGATCAATCAAACATTATTTAGAGATCTAGAAAATCAAACAATGGTTGATTTTTTGAAATATTTTTTCAGTTTTTCGACTTTAATAATATCCAAAACTTGCTCCTGAAATTTATATTGAAATCTATTCTATGTAGGTTTCTCATGAACCTTGGTACTTGATTATTTTTCAATAGGCTGTAAGATTTGATTTTCAACTTGTAAAACTACAAGAATAAACATTTTCCACTTTTCATATGGAAACGAGTTTACCAATAATTTTTCAGTCCAAAATTGATTTTTAAAGTTGATCAATTGTTAATAATTAATTGTGAAAATTTTAAAATAAAACTGAAAAATATTGACATTCGATATCCTTATGAGTCTTTTTCACCGTCAGAATAATTGATTTATCAGTAGAATGAAAAGGTTAAATTATAATAACATTTTTCTTCCTTTATGTGTTACATGGAAATCAGTTTTATATCAACAATAAACTAATGAAATTATTACACGCAATGAAAATGATGAAAAACATTTAAAATTAAAACATGAATTACAATCGAAAGTGTGAATAATTGCACCTTTTTTACCCAAAATCAAATTACCTTATTTTAGCTCAAAACTCGACTATTGCCAAAACCAAGTCGATCACAAACACAATCAAATGACTTTCATTGCCGAAAAGAAGACATTAATGAATTTAAAAATTCGAACCTACTTGAAAGTTCTAACGAGCTAATTATTGAAAGTCATGTAATTTTAAAAAGAATGTAAATTTTTCTGAAAAACGCAAAAATGTTGAAATATTTTTCTCATCAATTTCCAAAGGCTTTTCTCTACTTTTTGTTACTTTGAAGTAATTAATCATGATTGGTATAAATGATTCTCATCATGCAATCAAAACAGATTCATGTTTGTCTTTGTATCAACCATTAATCAATGAATGATTTGAATTTGCGTGACCAATAAAAATGTACAATACTTGATATAATACACAATCTAAATTGAAATTTGGGCAATTTTTCTTTTTCCAACTTTTCTTTATTCTTTAATGAATTTTCAGGGATTGATTGTTTTCTCTCTTCTATTTTTGGCAACTTTAACCTGATAATTTGCTAATTGTATTATAGCCAACAACCTTGTTTACCCGAGTCATTAGCATGTTAACAATCATCATCAATTTAACTGAAACTGAAATAGAAGAAAGAAGAAGGAAAAAATGGTTAAAATAATCATTTACAGTTGTTTGTTCATTTCAACTTTTCTAATTGAATTAAGTTTTCTCACTTATTCTGACCATAATCATGATCATTATGATTCCTTGGCGACAGATCATTCAACTTGAAACACAATAATGATGTAACAATAATGGTTTCTTCTCTTCTTTTGTGGTTTCATTCATCAAATCATTTTTGCGTTCAATTGAAACTTTTTTTCCAACAAAAAATCCAAACCTTTTAATCTTTCCATTCACTCTTTGAAAGGTAAAAATGTCATCAACTTTACATTATTTTGTTCACAACTTTAAACATCACTTAAACCTTCATCAGTCAAATATTAATGACCTTTCAAAGGTAAACAAAAAACCCGCAATTACTGAACTTGTGACCTTTCAACCTGTCATGGAAATTGTTGTTTCAAGGGTAAAAAAAGGAAATGAATATTCAGTTAAAGTTGATGAGAATTGTTGCAATTATAATTCTCATTGTTTTATCGCGACTTTTTCAGGTGGAATGAGAAGCAATGAACAGCAACTTTTATTGAATATAAAAGAAAAATGTTCCAAAATTTGAATTTCTATTGTCATTATCAACTCTTTCATTTCTGTAAAAATGGTTTTTTTTGTCTGCTGCCATCAAACTCTTGAAGAACTTGAAAAGAAGAGATTTCCAAATCTCGAGTTCAATTGTGAATAATGAATAAAATGGAACTTTATTTTCACTCTCTTCTTCACTTTCTATTTTTCCTCTGTTCATTCCCATTTCCTATTCTGATTCACTTGGTAAAATGTTTTTTTTCACTGTTGAATATGTAATAACTAAGTTAACTGGGAATAAACATTTTCCCATTGTAATGGCATTGATAAAGAGACAAAATCAGAATAATAAAAGTCAAAACGTTTGAAATCAGAATTTTGTTCAACTTCCAATAAAAAAAAGAGAAGAGCAAAGGCTAAACAGAATGGAACGAGCAAATGAATAAAATGATATTAATCATGATAACCTTTCCTCTCCAACCTCAACATTCATTCCTCGTCATCTTATTTGATGAAAGGGAATTGAAAGGAAAAAGTATTTAAGCCAATTTCAACTAATTAACTTTTCATTCATCATTTCAGATTCATCAATGGATCCAAGTTTGACTGAAATGCGAAGTAAGTTTAACTTTTTTCTTGTTTCACAAAAGTGCAAGTTTCAATGAAAATCAACTCCAAATGTCAACAAATTATTGATAATTGAACATTCAATTTACCATAGAAACAAATGATTTACCAAAATAATCATATTAATGTAATTGTGAACCAAAATTAATCGATATTTTTCATTTCGAATGAATGAAAAACTTATTTTTTATAGTAAAACAATTGAGTGGATCAATACTGATTATAAAATTATCATGAACTTTTCAACTTTACTCTTATGTGTCATTAATTGCACGTTTTTAATTGTAACTAACGCTATCATAATGATATCGATTTTCAAATCTGTGAGAACTCGAAATTGAAATAATTACATTTGATCATTCAAAGTATTAGAGGGGTATTTGGAAACATTGAAATTGATAATTTTATTGTATTTTTATCCTTTTTTCAAATTATCGTTGAACATTTTTAAATCATTGAAAAATTTTCGAGCGAAAATATTTTTTACTGGTAAAGATAATGTTTGCATTTAATGGGTAGATTAAGTTATTACAGGGAATGAGAAACTTTACAATTGCCTTTTATTGTGAGAATTGGAGTTTATCTGAATAATGGAAGGTGAAATAAGGAATAAAAGGATGGAAAGAAATAATGTTTTTATTTTCTTTGTCAAAAGAAGAATACAATTGATAATTATTTCTTATTCAATGAAGGAATTATTTTCATTCTTTATCATTATTAATTTTCATTGCAAATTAGTCTCAAGATGAGCATAAATAATCAACACCTACACACTTCCGTTCATCTGTCATGAACCATGACTGAGTTGAATTTGCATATGAAAAGTTGTGAAAAATTGCCAACGAATTTGGAAATTTTTCTTCTTTTTTTTACTTCACTTCTTTGAACCGATTAAAAGTCACAGAAAATAAGTAAATCGGAAAGGGTTGCAATCAGAGGAAATGAGTGTAAATATTGAAAAGAGTTTAATTACTAGTTGATTTACGACGAGCTTCCGTTTCGTTGGCATCATTATTCAATCCTTCCCTGCAGGGAATGTTTCCTTCCAAGAACAAAATCGAATGGAAAAAAGTTGAATTTGAAATTGAATCGTTTTTTCAAATGAAACAGAAAACTGAGAATAATGAAAAAACAAGAAAACTTGAAAATTTGATAAAAAATATTTTCTCACTCCCAGTGAATCGAATGATATTTTACAAGTTTTTTCTTCTTGTTTTACTTTTCGTGATAATCTTTTGGTCTTGTCTATATTGTATCATCTTTTGACTCTTTGTCAAGTGATAACGTTAATGAACAAGAAATGAGGAAAAGAAAAGTTGTCGAACGAAAGAAAAAGAGAAAAAGAAAAGGAAAGACAAAAAAAACTAGTGTCGTTGATATTGATCATAATGTTCATCTATCAAGACTTGAGAGAAGTTCATCAATCTTGATTATATCATTTTTTTCATCTCTTTTCTTTCCATGTGTCTACGTGTCATTCCCACCATGAGGCTCATCGGTCTCATCCTTTACTGAATCCATCAACTATTCAATTCCCAATTCACTTTGAGAAGCTGATATCATTTTGTGTGGTGAAGAAAAGTAAGCAAAAAGTAGAGTAGAGAGAAAGAAAAAAGAGTTCAGAATTAGAATCTGGTAAGAAGGTGAAATCGCTTAATCTGGTTTGTATTAGAAAAGATAAAGTCAAAGATTTAGCGTAAAAATGATGATGATAATGCGATATGATGATTATGATGATCCCAACTGGAGATGAAGTTTAATGTTGAAAATTATCTTCTCATTAAACTCGAACCTAATCGAGTTGCCGATGAGAGTTATAGAAGGAAAATGAAAATGAAATGGAAAAAATGTTTCATCTTTTTTTGTGCAATTTTTTTCTTCTTTTGGCTTTTATGAAAGAGCGAAGAAAAAAAGTTGCCTCATGAAAAGCTAGTCATGATAATAATTGTATTGAACTGTGAACTGTGTACAATGAATGAAATGAGCTTTAATCAACAGGTTATTGAATTGCACCTTGACTTGCTTTTTTCATTTTAAATTGCATTTTCATTGCATTTCTGCTTTCCTCTCCTTTTCTTGTCTGAGCAAATAAAAATGTTGACAACTTTTTGTGCTCAACTTTGACAGCATTCGAGCTTGTTTTTCCCTTGAAAATTGGCTTAATTTAGTTTAATTGAACAATCTGTTTATCGGTTAAATTTGTCAATCAAAGTGTTTCCATTGGAAAGTGGAATGGCAAAAGGGAAGTAAAAAAGCAAAGGTTTTAACCAGATGAAGATGAACAAGAACTGATGGAATGGAAACTAAGCAAATAAATTGAGAGCAGCTCTTATGTAAAATACCGGTTTTGAATACCAATTGAAGGTTGCCTTTTACCTTGAAACCATCTTAACAGTCAAACAGGTTAAACAGAAATATCAGTTGGAACAAACTGAAGATTGAATAGAATGACGTTTTCCTTTGGATGGTGATGAAGATGATGATGAAGCAGAAGAGGAAGAAGGTGTAAGATGCAAAAAAGGCATGTAAAGAGGAAGAAAAAACAATGGCAAGAAGATGGGTGATAAGAAGAAGAGTGGCAGGATGAAAAGTTGAAAGGTAAGCATGATGAACTTATGGTTAGGAAAGAGAAATGAAAAGAGAGAGAAAAGAGTAAAAATCAATAATCTAATCAGAATGAGTTGCGGGAAGAGCGAAATGCTTTCAGAATATTAACTAAGTGAAAATGTTTTGTTTTGCTTTACTTTTCATCAATGCAATAAAATGGCAACAACGACTGCAACATTAAACGATTCCTGTTCAAGATGGAAAGATAAAGTGAGAAAAAAGTTTTTGGTAGAAAAACGAGAAAAATTTGTTGTTCTTTTTGTTTCTCATTCAATTTATTGAATTTTTTCTTTCATTTATTCATTCGCAAATGAATGAAGTTGTATCATGGTTAACCAACAAAATGAACCAATTTAATCAAATCAGACGAAAGTTGCTTCGATTCAATTAACATTTCGTCCATTGAATTTCAATTCAAACTGTTTACAGTTCATTTAAATTTGATGTCAATAGTTTTTACCAAATTTTTCATAAATAATGGCTCATGAATATTGGAAAAACACGAAAATTGAGAGTTTCAATAAAATCGATTCCATTAAAAAGGCAAACTCAAATATTTACCAGAAAAAAGTTGAATAAAAATGTTCTTCTTCCAACAAATGGATTCATTAACGTTTCCAAAAAATAGATTATTTTAAAACAAAATTTTCTCCATTTTCTGCTTTGAATTTCGAGAATGAAATTTTCTACAATTTCAAATGTCTTCATTTTATTCATGCATTAGAAGATGAGAATCAAGAGTAAAAAAGTCTCTATGAATATCGAATTTTATGCATTCAACTTGAAATTCCCTGTTATTCTAATTCAATTCCACGCTCAACTCCCAGTCAAACTCCCAGTTCCACCTGCATTCAGAAAATTTTAAAAATGAATGAACTTCTTCTCTAAAATGCAAAACAATTTCAAAAATGAAAAGTCTATTGAAGTCTATTTCAACTCTTGTCATTTTACGAGAGTTAGATTCATTTTAACGAAAAGCTAGAGAATTTCAATCTTTAATTTAAAGAAATTTTCTCTCATGAAGAGTTGAATGGCTATTGGAATTGGAATGTTGAAAAAAAGACATTTTCTGTCCATAAAGAGTTACTTTTAATGCTAATTTTATTAACCGGAAAAAGCGTTTTCATTTGCAGGGGAAAAATGATAACAGAAAAACGTTTATCACGTTGAAACATTTAATGGTCCATTCAATTCACTGCTAGTTAACTTTTGTTTATTTGTTTAGTTTTCACTCTTTACTATTAATACGTTTATTTGATCACGTATCAAATACAATATTGTAATATAATCATCATTTTCAGTCTTTTATTCATTCATCATCATCATCTGTTTAACTTTAACATCAATTTTCATCATCATCACCATTCCTTTCTTTTCATCAATTTACAGTTTTCCATTGAAACTCTTTTAGTTTTCTTCTCTTCTTTGTCTTCCAATGTCAACTTTCAAAAGTTTTCCTTGTTCTCTCAATGAGAAACATTTCATTACAATTGAATTCTCAATGGAATACACTGAGTTGTTGTTATTGTTCATCAAAAATCATCATAAAATAATGATATCTTTTTTGTTCCACTTTCCCTTTACGAATAGTTGAGAGGGAATCCAGATAAAGTTTGGTGAAAATTTTGTTCAATCCAAAGTAAATAGAATGTTGGAAAACAATTCATTGGAAAAGAAGGGAAAAATTGAATAATTGAGAGTAATTTAATGTGTATATACATGAGTACGATTGTGTAAAATTTTCAGGAAAATTCATTCTTATCATGAATCTCTTGACATCTTTTCAACAAACTAAGAAGTAAACAAAAAGTAAACAAAATGTACACAAAGTTGTGAAATGTGATGAAATGAAAGATGCAAAATGCTGAATAGCTGCTTCAGTTTCAAGGGTTTATTGTGATAATTTGAAACTTTTCTGTTTGTTCTTGATATTGACAGAGAGGAGAGAAAATTTTCTTTTCATGCAGTTCAATTTTACTTTGTTTTTTCAACTAATTTTCATTTGAAAACTTGACTGATTATTAATTTAATAAAGTTGCGATACGTTTCAAGCTTAAGTGTCAAGCTTTTATTGAATCGCATGTAAGCCGACATTTATCTAGATGGATAACTGTTTTGCATGGAAAAAAGGAAAACCATAAAATTTCAAGATTTATGAATAACAACTGATTTGTCTGAATATCAAAATTGGCAAAAATTTTGTTTTTCTCTTGTTATCTGTTGAAATTTTTCATTTCTGTTTTCGTTTTCAGAACCAAAAAATGTTCATCTCCATTCATCATGTACTGACCATTATCTGCAAGATTTGAATTTGAAACCAGAATCAACAATTTATCATGATCCTCATTTCTCTCATTTCAAAGAAGGAAAAAAAGATTAGAAATTTTTCAATCTTTTTACATTATAATGATCTATTAAAACTTATTTAAACCACTACGTTTAGGGTAACCAGTATTTAATCAAATGGTTATATTGTATAATCTGACGCTATTTTGAAATTGGTTAACTTGATGGTTAACTAACACTGTTAACTAAATATGCACAGTTTGGTCTAAGACAGAGATAAAGAGAGTGATTAGACCTGATAAAAAAAGTCAAAATGAAAAATGAAAATGATAAGAAACCTAAAATGAAAATAGGAAAACCCATTGAAAGCAATGGAAAATCAAGACAAAAATGTGTCTTGAAAATTAAAAAAAAGTGTTGAGATTAGATTACATAGTGGTTTAAATCAGTTAAACCACAATATCTCGAAGCTATGATAGGTTTTGAGTAACAGTAAAGTTAGAAAATGAGCTTTGGATAAGATTGTAATAATACAAATGTTCAATTTGTAAAATTTAATCATAATTAGATTTCTTGTTTATTTCGCGTAAAAGAAGACTGATACAAAAGTTAAGACTATGAACTTTAGCGGTTTAAAACTGAAATTCCCCTATTATAGTACTTGAAAAATCTAATGATTGTAGATGCTATCAATTCTAATGTGAAGACTCGGAGCTTTGATAATTGCTGGTCACGTAAAGCCCCTTATTAACAAATTGAAATTTGCAAACAATATATGCAAAACAAACCTACCATACTATGGAAACAGAAAAAACGATTGATGCTTGCATCCTTTCTAGGAAGTTGGAAAACGTATGATCAAACACAGTGTCTCTCAAGGTTTTCTCATGTACAACACTTAATGTCAATGGGAGAAAGAAAACGTTACCTGTTTTACATTGTGTGTAAATAAAAAAATTTGGTGTTCAGTTTATGTTGCTGACAAAAGGCTAAGTTTTACATTGAACAAACTAAACTATTTGAAATTGACTATCAAACCGTTTTAATTTGCTTAGTTAACAAGTTTTCTTAGTAATGTTTTCTTTTTTAGTCACATTTTTTGTCTTTTAAGCATCAGGAAACAGAGGGGCCCGTTAAAACATGTAATACTCACTTTATAAACAAATGTGTTCAAGTATCAACTTTTTTCAGACGCATTTGGTGATTCATCAACCATTATTTAAAAATCAAACATCATAGATATACTGTATCTATTATATTTCAGAATAAGTATAAAAGGCAGTGCTTTTGAAGCAAAGGTATCAGTTACAAATTTAAGTTTGAAAGTCATCTAGTGATAAAGTTTATTTGGTTAAAAAAGTGAAAATGCAATTGAATAAAATTGTGTGCGCTGTTTTGCTACTAGCAATCATTGCTATCAGTGGCTCTGATGCAGGATGGCCCTTAACTAGCGGCAGATACCTAAATCGCCTACGAAACGCAAAGAAACAGACCACTACTGCCCCAACTACTACAGAAATGGGCCCATCGGCATAGACTCCAAGTAAGATACCCAAAACAAAGTTAGCATCAATTCTTTCTCGTTAAAGCAAAGTAACTGATTGGAATTGCCGAAAGTACTGATAATGATAATCAGAATCAAAGTTTAAAATGTATTTTAAAAAGTAAAATAATTTATATAAAATGAATAAATATGAATAATTAAACTTGAATTCTACAGGGCTATTCAGCTACTTAGTAAGATGTTGAACGCCAATAACTTTGCAACCAGACATACCTTTGGCCTGAGAATCGAATGCAGTGAGTTTGGGGGACATTCATTTTTAATGTCAGGTCATTTTAATTTTATATCAATTAGCTAGATCACGATTTGCAGGCGTCTAGCAAAAAGTGTATTAAGTAGCGAACACAAAAACGCTTACACAGCACGAAACACCGGCAGTTCACCATCAGCTCTAATAAAATCAAAAATTCTTCTTATTTGATGCATTCAGCATTAATTGTTTTTATGATGATTTTTTTGTCATTAAAGATTTCTGTGTGGAACGAATGATTCGACTGTCTAGTACATGAGTCTTGTAGCAAGATATTACCATCTTCAAGGCCAACAAGCAATACTTTATTCCCGAAGTATCTTTGTGTTCTTCCATCTTCCACTTTTAATGCAGACAACATGAACAGAAGGAAATTTGCCATAGCTTCTTAATCTTATTTAATATTATAGTAACTCGCAGCCCGAATCAGCCATTTGTACGCTCTTGAAGACAAAAAAGTTAATCACATTAATGAACGAAGTATGCAATCTGGAAAACAAGAAATTCAATGCTATAACTAGTTTTTATGATTACAAATGTTCGCTATAAACAAGTCCATGTTCAAAGCTAATGATCAAATAAAAAATGGTGACATTGGGTACTAACGTTCGCGAGATATCGAGGTTCAAAGTTTTAGGCCAATGCCAAAATCAAGAGAACTGTTGATAAATTGAAAAAAGTTTTCAATCGATTACATGTACCTACAACTTTCATCGCCAAATAATAAGTTTCAGATCTCTAGCTATCATGGTCATAAAATGGCGGAGGTTTAACGGAAAATTGAAGTGATCTGTTGCACAAAAACAGAGAATTTTATTTCCCGAAATAAGTGCATTTTCTGATTGGCTATCAAAAGTTATACCAGAAAAATAAGTTTGATGAAAAAATCTTATTCCATAATTGAACAGAAGGCGATCGAAGTTTTGACTTTGACCTCGATTTTCTCGAAAACTGTCGATCTGAGAAATTTTTTGGAAAATACCACTAATGGACTCAGTTTTCATGGGCCTACAAACCTACAAAGTCCTAACTCTTAACTCGAAAGTCAGATTTTTACCACCACTCCTTTTGCGGCTCACAATATGATTATTAGGCTGTCTGGAGCGAGACGAAATGAATTTTAGTTTTAATAACTTTTTTATTTGAACTCAAACCAGTGTGAAATTTTGAATCAGTTTGTTTATTATTGAAGATACTTTGCATTTCCTTCGATTACTCGCTTCAATCTTTCTGGTAAATCATTGACCCCGCCAATTCCCCTTTCTGCGTTAAGATTAGCTACACCCTCGATCAAACGTTCTTCAAACTCTCCCGTAATTTTGCATTGGACTCCTCTTATAGCATTTATCAGTTGACCAAAGCAGAAAAATCTAGAGGCTAATATCGGGTGGATTGAACGGTGGTCCCAAAGCACGATTCCTTTTTCTTTCAGAACTTTTTTTTATTTCATTCTTCAACTGTTGTAGCATGCCAACCATTGCCATTATTATCATCCTTTTTGAGCTGTGTCTTGCTAATGTTTTGCCTTACGATCTGAGGGGTTGCCTCACCTGAATACACATAAGATCTGGCTTGGCTACGATCTTGAGCGATGTAGAGTGGCACCCACGTTTCATCGATCGTTAAGGACATAGTAGTTTTCAGGACACCCGATACCATCGTTAAACTTTCCTGAGTTCAATGTCTTGAATCATCCATTAATGCTCTGTCTTGAATCATCCATTAATGCTCTAATTTTGAATACGTGTTGTTACAAGGCAGCGGGGTCTGATCTGTGACTCCATGAGCCGTTTGCCAATAAGCTGACCTTGCCTGGATGCACCCACCACCTTGTCTCCAATCAACTTTTTGAGATTTTGGTGAATAATGGTGTTTGAATGATTTGCTAGGACACCAAACATGATAAAAGTTCTTTGATGTTCGGTTTTTATTTGTTGAGTTGCAGCACGTTTGTAAGCATATTTTTTACAACAATAAACAACGAAAAATGATTCTCCGTTACCTTAGCTACATGCAGAGCTATTGGGGGCCTGAGAAGTCAGCAAAGAGTAACAAGAGACTGCACGATGATGTAAGGGGTGCAAAATGAGATAAGGGCTAGTTTAACCTCTCGCTGATAGATGGCAATAAAAAAGAAAGGCAAAGAGAGAGAGAGATTAAAAAGCAAATTAATCTCTTTAATTCAAAATTAATTTTTTATAATTTTTTCAAAATTGTCTTTCTTTTTTTAGCTTCCTTCAACGCCCTCTATCAGCGAGAGTTTAAGTTAGCCCTTATCTCATTTTACACCCTTTACCTCGTCGTGCTATCTCTTGCTCCTCTTTGGAAGTCAGTAATAGCAAAACGCGGCTAGTTCACAATCACTTTTTTTTGTTCCGAGCAGCCTTATATTCATCTCGAAATTGTCAGTCTATCTTCAACTTGCTTTGAAGCTGTCATATGGGGAGGAATAATCTTAATTGCTAATAATTTTGTCAACTTAATTGGGATGCTTTTCATAATCTTTTAATTAGACTGTATTTTTAAGTTTTTTTCAAAACAAGGTTTTTATTATATTTTCGATACTTTATAACTGGTTTGCATTACGATTTGGAGACGTAGCTTTCAAGTATGGATAAATGATAACATTTACTGAAGAACCTCATCTATACAAAACTCAATGTTAAGTCAATATATCAAATCATCCAGATTGGAAAGGCGATGATAGAAAAAAATGTCACAACATGAAAGAAATACAAACTTCAGCGACGAAAATATGCCAGGGTACTTTATTCCAATTGCCAGATCTCTGAGAAATTTATCATAGAGGTTAGAGGAAAAATCTAGAATCCGCATTCATTAAGATTGAGTGAGGAAAAACAGTTTGATTGTTCCTTGTTGGATCAGGATTTTATTTATCCAATAGTACTAGTTAATAGTACTTCCTTATGCCTTTGCATGCCTTTGAATGTCTTTAAAGTAAAAAGTAAAGGGTTAGATAAGAATCGAGTGTCTCAAACTCTTTGTGTCTCAAAAATTTTGGATTTGAAACAAATCTCAACAATAGTCTACCAGAGAATCTTTTTGATGATGGTGGGTTGGCACTTTAGTCAACGAGAAAATTGGTTAATTACAAATAGAAATTTTTAAAGGATTAATGTAAAACAAACTAATTATGCTATAAAAACAGAAAAAAACAGTTTATTATTGCACACCTTTATCGAAAGTTGAGCATCTTGTGATCAAAAGCAGTTCCTCTCAAGGTTTTCTTTTGTTTGAAAAACATTGAATGCCAATAAAGAAAGAAAACATTACTCAGTAAACTTGTGGGGAAATTAAAACACGTTGACACACTGGGCAAATGAGAACGTTTTGTTTTACATTGAATTCTAACAAAGAAAAGTCTCTTACGGTCATGACTGATCTCTCTGTCTTTGGTGACCATCATTACTATAGTGGTTTTGATGCATCATGGCACTATTGAGTCTTCCCGTAACCGGTTGCCAAAAAACACCAGTGTTATTTAGATACGCAATAGAGACAAATGAGCTTCGATTCTTGGTCATTTAAGCTTAGTAACTAATTTTAATTTCCCTTTTTAAATCGCAAGTTTTATACTCAACAGAAACGGAGGGCGAAGAGAATAGGATTAAGAGGCAAAACTAATTGTTAAAGTGGAGAGAAACAGATTCAGATTAGACCTTTTATAAAACCGAGCTGACTCAGCTTTCGGTTTATAAATTCGAGTTTCTAAATCAAACGCATTTAATGAAAGATAATCTTGACAAACCCATTTGATTAGTTTTGTAGTGGAAATGGTGTCTGAAAATGTTCGATACTTTATTAAATTCAATTGACTTGCTACTGAATTTTGTTGTTCCAATGTCATTTCCTTGATAAATGTGAGCAAAAAAGTGAACAGTTGAGGGTAACAGACAATTCACATTGAAAATGACCTTTTTCTTTTTCTTAACCATTCCTGTTGAATGCAGTAAATTGAGCTTCAAATTAGATTCTGTCACGCAAAAATTGCAATAAAAACTGAACGAAAAAGAAAAAAATGTCAAACAAATTTTGGCGAAATAAATGTAACCCAGATTTGGTAAATACAAGAGTCTCGTTTCAATTGCAATTCAACAGTTTCAAAGTTGGTTAAAGCCAAAATCACATGAAAAACTGTGCATTATCACGATTAATCAAGTACTCTATTCAATTAAAGGCAACAAGAAAAAAACAAAAGGCTGATTATTGATTAGAAGGACAGAATCGATTAGCTGACATTAAAAGTTGAATAGTTAGTTGAGGTGCAAATAAAAAGCGAAACTTTTCTCTTTACATCCTTTCGTTAGCTAATGAAACATTAACAGTAAACAATAATCTTGAACAAACTTTGCCCATTATCATTTCCCCATCTTTTTTACTCCCAGTAAAATTATTCCCATGTGAATTCTGATAAATATCACAATTCTCATTGTCTTTGAATCCAAACAAGTTGAACAACATGAGCATTTATTCTTTACAGAAAATTCTCTTCTCTCTCGATCTTTTTGTTTAAGACTATTTCAACCCATTCAAGCTAAACAATTACAACGGAAGACAAATATGATAACAACATTATCTCGATGATATTTATTGCTTTGAACAACAATGCAATAATAATGTTCATTGATTGTATTCAAAAAGAATTGCCATTCAACATGTTAAAATACATGAAACCAATCCTGAAATGGTAATGGTTGCAAGAAGAAAAAGATATAAATGAAATTCTCCCTAAACAGGCATTTCTCAATGTTTATACACTTTTCTCATTCCAATAAGGTTTTGAAAGTCCTTCAACAGGAACCACTTTCATCTTTACTTTTTTGCCTCCAAATCCTCATCATTCTCATCTTCATTATCCTCATCTTGAGTGGTTCTGGTAAACTATATTAAACGGCTCATGAAAACAATTTCATTTTTCTTATTGTTATCTTGATCATCATCGTTATCATTCCATCACTCAAAATATCACTCCCAGTAAAACTCCTAGTAGAACGTCTAGTTTCTTTACCTTTTATGGTTACAGTAAAACATACAACTGTTGTGTATTCAGAAAGAGTGCAACAATTGATTTGGTAAACGTGAAATAAAATCAAACCACCTAATCTTTTCTTAATTAAGATTCAATGTTAATACAATTAACTGAACGATTTTGCTAATAAAATGTTCAACTTGACTTTGCACGCTTTTATTATTCCAATGAATATAATGATGAAAATGGGAAACAATAAATTGTCAACTTTCTCTTCATTAAAGTCATTATTAGTTTGATTATTAGGTTAAGACTAAAGATAAATGTTATTGTTTCCATTCAAAGCTACAGGGTTTTGCAATTGATTTCAAATGAAATTTCATTTCTTTTCAATTCAAAATTGATGTAAAAAGAGAAAACAAAAATTTACGAAATCGTTTTTCATTTTAGAACATTTTATGCAATATTTTCGAGTTTCCCAATTTTTCATTGTTTTTGAAGTTTCGCTCAAAGATATGGAAAAATGAGTGAATCGATTGAACAACCCTGTAAGTAATTTCGAGTAAAAATCTAATCTGACAATAAGAATAAAAGATTCAAACATTTGGCTGTTCATTTCACTGCATTTGCGTCCAACAATCTTTTTTCTGGATAAAATATTTTCCCATTTATCTGTCACCTACTCGTTTCCGTGTTTAATACCTTTATCATCATCATCACCATTATTATTGTAGTTATATAAATATAAGAAAAGGGAATGAAAAAAGGTGCAAAAACTCGACAAAATTCAATAGGAAAACTGAATTAACCATTATTCAAGGTATAACAATAAATGTCCTTATTGGCTTACATTCGAGTTGAGATTTTTTTATATTCAATTACTTTAACACTTTGGCTTCTTCATACAAAGAAAAGCTCTCATAATGAGACTTTTGTATTCACTTCTTTCTTCGCCATCTTCACCCTTTCCTCAACTCAAGATGATGTTTATCGTTATTTAACTGAGGTTCAACTTGATTTTCCTTCCATTGTAGCCAATGTTGTTGACTAAATCGTTTGAAATGAACTAAAAACGCAACATTAAAAGTATTTATTGTTATCGTTTTCAATTCATTCCTTACTTGTTGTGGTCAAGTTTCAGTTGAAACATTTCTTGTTTAACCTCGAATAAATGACCAACTCATTAAAGTTGCTTCTCTAAAGCTAAAAGTAACTGAAAAAAGAAACAAATAAAACAAGAAAGTACTCATAGTACTTATGACTACATGGAAATGGTAATTGTATGCTTTGCGATTCTTTACCAAAAACCAAAATCTCTTCATTTAATGATCAGCTATTAGCAAACATGAAAATCGTGTAATTGCGATTGATAAAATTGTTCAAATCAATTGCATTCCAACTGACTAATAGACTCGGTTTTGTATTACAGCTAATATAATCATCGATTTACATGAAAAAGCATTAAAACAAATGTAATAAAACATTTAAGTTTATGTCAATTCATTACAGGTACGACGATTTCATTAATTGTTCATTCTCAGTTATGCAGAAATTCGTTCGTTAATTTCTACAATTATCGATAAATACAAATCATCGAATCTGAATTTGCAAAGTTGAATAGTTTTGGAATTTCGCTAATTTCGAAAACAACTTTGTTTTGTTTTGCACTTCGAAATGAAATGCATTTTAGTAAAGAAGACTATTGCAAAGTGCAAGTTATGTTTTAATGGTTTACTTGCGCTGCAATTGATGGATTATTTAAGGTTTGCATTGCTTATTGAGCTGGTCACAAAGGTGGATTGGCAGAATTGACAGAGATGAATAGGCAGAAAAGTATTGTTTGAATATTGAGATGCAGGTAAATGTGAAAAGCAAATGAATAAAATTGAGTTTGATGGGTGAACATATTTGCTTCCGTTATGTTTGCTCAGATTTCCGGTTAATTATCGATATTATTCAGTCAAGTGAAATTTTCCTTTCTGGATGTGACCTTATTTCATTTAGACTTTGACTCTGCAAACGATTTGAGAAAAGAGCGGAAAAATAATAATGAAATGGCAAAGTGAAAGATGAAGAGGCTTGTTTTTTGCATGTTGAACAGATGAAACTATGAAACTATGAAAAGCCAGGATAAACCTGCAACCAACTAAACTTGTTCACGACATTCTCTTATTATCACCATCATTATATGAATATTGTGCATGGATAAATTGGAAAAGCAAATGTCAAATAATGGTTGAGAGTCAATGCAAGTTGCTGGTTTTTAACCAATTCTTTAATGAATAGCGATTCAATATGGATCAATGATTCAATTTTACTTTGGATGAGGTTAGATCAAGGTATGAAAATGGGTCAGAATGGGTCAGAACTGTCTCATGATGCTTTGTCTCAATCTTTCAAGAAGAATAGAAGTCGAAAGACTTTCTTTTGCTAACACAAGCCATGAGAGATTTTGATTCTAGTCCATGAAAAAGAAGAAAAACTAAGAAACAAAGTCGACTCGAACTTAATCACAAATGTGGTCACCAATTACTCAATCGATTACGACACTTGCGTTGCTTATAAAGAACTTCATTTTCTTGTTCAATCCATTACTTGATCTATCTTTGGTTTCGCGTTTAAATGAACTCAATAAGTTCTTCTCGAGAAGATTTTCTATCATCATTAAGGTTGTTGAGATTTCTTGGAAAGTGATCTTTTTTGTTGTAAAGTGAACTCTGTTTTAACGAAGTTAATTCGATAAAATAATGTAACCTTCTAGTTTACTCATGTTAACAAAAGTTCAAAGATAAACATGGACTTTTCATTCTTTTTCATCTTTTTTTCAAAAACAATTTTCTTTCTAACAAAGTTCTTTTAACTCGATAGCCAAAGACTAGACGAAATACAAAGAATCAATTTCTTAGCTTCTACAAAACTCGACACTAATCAATCTTGAACAATTCATCAGCAGACTGATGTATTCAGTTTTAGATCAATATAAATGAATATAATAAAAGGTGAAAATATTGTTGCAAAGTTAATTATGTGAAGTTCATGGACAGTTTACAGAACAATATAGCTGCAATTTAACCGTAAAATGGATTAAATGTTGGAATTGAGAAAATGAAAAGGTTCAACAAGAACAAAATCAACTTATCGAGCAAGTTATCAATGTGTACCTTTTCAATGAAATGAAAAGAAAACAAATTTTTCTCAATTTTTCCACTCAATTTTTCATCATTTTGTTGGTGAAAAAGTGTGAGAGGAAGAAAAAGAAGAAAGAAAAGTACAGAAAAATTGAATAAAATGTAACATTTATAAAAGGTTGATATTGATGGAGGTTCGATAATTTAATAACACAAGGAAACAAGAAAAGTTGAAACAAAAGAATAAAAAAGTAAATCGAAAATAGTTAATCCAAGAAATGATATCGAGAGCAAACAAAGTTGTTTTTGTCCTTTTCGTCTCATGGTTGATTCCAAAAGGTAACAATGATGAACCTGATAAAATGAAAAGAAAAGGTAACTGAACTTATCGAGTTTCAGATGTCAGTTGAGGTCAAAATAATAATAAAAGTGAAAAGAGAGAAAAAAATGAAGACCAAAGAAAAAAAAGGTTAAATTCGTGATTTGATTTGGTTATTTTGATTTTGCCATAAAAGTCACACAATTTTTCATCATTACCACCATCATCATCATCATGCAGTTGTCAATTTTATCCTGAAAATCTGTTAACAATTTTGAAAGTTAACACAATTTTTTTATATCAATATGTTTTAAAAAGTTGAACTGGGAATGAAGAAAAGGTTTGAAAAGAAAAAGAAAAAGAAAAAATTGAAATATTTTTTCTCTTCTTGCAATGACTTGATCCTGTCATCATCAACCCATCAATATTATTAATTCAATATTATTTTAACCAATGATTGATTCAGCATCTCTTCTAGCATCCAAACCTGGAAAATGCAATGAATTTCTTTTCAAGTTTTTGAAGTTTTTTCACTTCTTTTTTCTTCTTGCCTGGTTCAAAGCTAGAGGTTAAATGTGTGGTTACGAGTTTACAAAAGTTTCAAGATTGCCTGAGTTGCCTGTGAAAAAAAGTATGGGAAGGATGATGAATTTGAAGAGATGAAATCGAATAAAGAAAATGAGAAGAAAAATTGTTAACCTGTTTTTTCTGGTGAAGAGACTTTCAATCATTTTCAAGTAACTTTTTGTGCTTCTTTTTTTCCCTGAATCTTAATCATTTCTTTTTCCAACTCTTGTACTCTTTGCATGGAGTCTGACAAAAATTTGAACTTCCTTCCTTTTCCGTTGTTCCATCTTCATCACTTCATCATCTTGATTTTGCAGGAAATGATAATCCTTTTGACTCTTGATATTCAATTGTTTACCTGTCTGTGCAACATCAAAATGTGCATCTCATTTATTCAATGTTGCAGACTTTTGGAAACTTTCGACAATCAATTTCAAAATGAAAAGTTGAATTTGCAAAACTCATTTTCAGGCAATATATTATAATATAATATTACATAGTATTGATCCAGTTTATCCATTAAAAAGCGTCTGTCGATGAATAATGCCAAATATGAATAGAAAAGTAATTTGACTGAAATCAATTATAGCTTTTAAGTCAATTTGAGAGCAGTTTAGGCAAATTCAATAGTTTATTCTCGTCAATGTTTCGACTCCGGAGTAATTTTGACAAAAAGAAAGCAATTATCAAGAGATTATTTCGTACTACCAAAATTGTTCAGCACCAAAGACATACTGACCAAACTCATAGGGACAAGAGACGTAAAAATGATAGAAGATCCAACTTCAGTCAGAAGCAATTTTAATTCTCTATTTGCTTAACTTCAATCTTTCAATTGATACTGTTTACGATCCTCTTTTACATATTTCTAACAAAAATTACAGATTATTCAGCTACAGCTTCGACTTTCGGGTCTGCACAATATCTGCATTCATATTAGCTAACTGAATCAGTTATTTAAAAATGACAAAATGAACAAACATTTTACTATTGCTTTTAATTTCGCATACTTTCAAAATATTTTAAATTTAATATCAAACTTTCATTTTGACTTTGTGTTTAAACATTGCAACTTTAATTACTATTTTACATTATGAGACTCATAATATTAGTCTAAAGTTATTGACAATTATCAATGAAAAGCAAAATTACCAACGGAATTAATATGCAATTCATAAAATAATGAGAATTAAAAGTTGTTGCAATTAATTTGACTCTCTAGTTTTGTTTTTGCTTAAAATGTTAGAAAGTCATGAATTATTTAAATTTAAATTTCCATTTACATGTAGAAAGAATAGAATGAAGTTTTTACTATTTCTAACTGAATATATGCCTATTATAATTATTGCTGGGAAATTTCAAGTCTATTGAACAAATGGTTTCCGAGAAAATAGATGAAGTAACTTGTCCAATAATTTCAGCCCACAGGTTAGTTGAAATTGGCCAACATTTTATAACTTGACTTTCATCTGCAGAATTGATGTTGTAAAATTAACCCAGACAATAGTGAGTTCATCGATTTTTGTGGTTTGAATAATATTATTTACTGAAACTGACAACTTCACAGCAATTGATGTTTGAGTCTAAAAAACTTTGCTCAATTTAACGAGAAAATCCTTGAGAAAAGCTTACAATCACTAATATTGTTGACCAACCACAAAAATTATATCTGATACTTAAACTTATTCACTATTCAGGGTGCAAGTGTGAGCAAAGCACAAATGCAAGTTCCAAGATTGATTAAAACTCTAACCTTTGTATTGAGATGGATCTGTATTGGGTTTTAATGCATCGAACCCGAGGTGAAACTATTTTGACACATTAATTCGATGCAAGAACATGCATTGAAAGATATTTTTCACGAAAATGGACTGATAGATTGCTATTAATCAACTGACAAAATGCAAAGTTAAAGCATATTAATACCTTATATCATTACTTTATTTGAAGCATTCATTGAATTTGTTAAATCACAATTTCATTGGAATGTTTGATTTCAGGACTTCTCTAGTCATGCTTGCCGTCTACTGCATTTACATTTGGTGTAATTGTTAACCTCTTTGTCTCTAGAAATCAATATCAAATTAAATTCGAAGTTGAATTGGGTTCTGTGACATAAAGAATCAAGCACACACTTCGAAGGAAACGAAAAGAAATAATTTCCATTGTTTTAAAGATTTGATTACTTCAATAAAGTTTATCAAGCTTGAGTTCAAATCTAACCGTAGCTGGTTCGAGACAATCGCTGACTCTAAATGGACAAATGAACAACTGTAAGCTAAAGATCTCAATCTGCCTGGTTCATTATAATAGCTTGTAGATTTCCCTGCAAAAACATTTGCTATGCAATAAACTACAGGGCTATTCAGCTATTTTTACCGATGTTAAACGGCTATATCTTGGCCTGTGATTGACCTTGAGGGGTCAGATTTTTTATAATTAAATTTCGCCGATACTTATTTGCTATATTTCAAGGTCAAGGTCATTCAAGGTCATTTGTCGGAAATCGCTCCTAATGCTATTAGAGGTCAAACGAAGGTTGCATAATAATTTTCAAGGTCACATAATCGTACTGGTCAAGTTTTATTGCTCTGTTATTAGCGTAACCTCATTTATTCAAGCTTAAAAGCAATCAAACTCACTTTAAAATTTCAATTTTGCGATTTTGTAATTAATCATTTTCATTAAAGCATTTTATCAAACTGTCATCAAAATGTCACACAAATTCACTAAAGCTCAAAAGATTGATCTTTTGGAGTTTTATTTAGCTTCAAAAAAATCCTGCACGGAGGCATTGCGAGCTGTAAAGTTAGCTTGGAATCAAAGGTTTCTAAAGATTTCACCAGGCACATTCAGACACCTTTATAAGGTTTTTCGAGAGTATGGGTCTGTGACATATCAGAGAAAAAGAGAAAGAATTGTGAGGACAGAAGAAGCTATCGAGAATGTACGCACTCTCGCGAGTAAGGCATCTCAAGATGGTTTGTCTCTGTCCTCATCGAGAATTGCAAGCTTGACTGGTATGTCACAGCCCACAGCCTGGCGGATTCTGAGGAAAGATTTGAAACTGAAACCGTATCACATCAAACTCATGCACAAACTCAATGAGGATGATTTTGATAGAAGAGTCGAGTGGTGTGATACGGTTTTAGTTAGACTGGAAGAAGAGCCTGATCTCCTCGGAAGAATTATTTGGACTGATGAGGCGGTATTCACTCTGTCGCAAACAGTCAATAGGCACAATTGTGTTTATTGGGACTCATCAAATCCAAATAAGACTTTCGAGGGAAATGCTCTAGGCTCTGATAAAGTTATGGTGTGGTGTGGAGTCTGGGCAGGAGGAAGAATTGGGCCCTATTTTTATTCTGAAAATGTCAAAGGGGACTCTTATCGAGCGATGCTCGAAACTTTTGTCTTTCCGAAGCTCGCAGAGGTAAGAGAAGATTGGCAGGAATACTTCATCTGGCAACAGGATGGAGCTCCTCCTCACTTCGCAAATCAGGTCAAGGAACTCTTAAATGAGACATTCCCTGAGTGGCTCGGAAGAAGAGGGCCTTGGGATTGGCCTCCGAGATCTCCTGACCTGACTGTTTGTGACTTTTACCTCTGGGGGCGTCTGAAAGACAGAGTTTTTGCGCGAGGACCTCGAACCGTGACTGACCTCAAAGAGTTCATCCACGAAGAGTTCCACGAGATTGATCAGGAGGAAATAAGAAGGGCATGCGCTTCAGTTGCTGTTAGATGTGCAGCGTGTGTTGCTTTGGAAGGAAAGCAACTGAAGCTGCACAAAGATTACAGTTAGAGGGATTTTTCCGGTAGGCAAGGGCACCCGGGTCATCAAAACTGCCCAAAGGTCATTCAATTGCAACTTCACCTCCACGCGGTAATGACTGGGTAACTCCAACGAAGCTCTGCAATATCCACAGCATAATAACTTAAGACTTGTTTATGAATAAAAATGCCAATAAATGAGGTTACGCTAATAACAGAGCAATAAAACTTGACCAGTACGATTATGTGACCTCGAAAATTATTATGCAACCTTCGTTTGACCTCTAATAGCATTAGGAGCGATTTCCGACAAATGACCTTGAATGACCTTGACCTTGAAATATAGCAATAAGTATCGGCGAAATTTAATTATAAAAAATCCTGCCCCTCAAGGTCAATCACAGGCCAAGATATAGCCGTTTAACATCGGTAAAAATAGCTGAATAGCCCTGTATGTACATTGACTGAATAACTCAAAGATTGTTACAAATGTATCAAAGTTTCAATGATTGAATCGACCATAAATAATAATTGACAGCACTATTGGATGATAATCGAGAACATCATTTCTTCTCTAATGATACCTTGAAGCAAAAGTCTGTTAAACTCATTGGTTCATTAGTGAATCATGCATTTTTTGGGTTCATCTGAGAAACCAAAAGGATAACATTGATAGTAAAATGTTGTTCAATCTTTATTTATGCATATATTACTTCGAACAAATATTGAAACAGAAGCAATCACACAAGCACACTTGAGTCATAGCAAAAGACTAGGGTGAATATTTTAGGAAGAAAACGAGAGAAAAAAAAGACTTCTTATCCTCTTTGCAAGTAAAAGATAGAGAAACAAAACTGGATAAATCAGCCTCAGGATATCGATAGTTTCATGTAATATTTGATGATCATCATAAGCATCATGATCATTGATTATTAACCAATAGTGTTAAAAGTAGAGTCAAACAAAATGGCATTTCAATGATAAGTCAAAAAGCTTTTGTAAAGTCTATTCTTTTCAAATTAGATCCTTTCTTGGAGTGAAAATAATGGCAGCAGAATAAAGTTAACCATAATGATAACAATAATAATAAATACAATGTTGACAAATAAAAGTGTCAAATCGAGTTAGGATCATGTTAAAAGTATTAGAAAAAGATGATAGTAAATGAGCATTTTCATGAAATTGAATGGTAAGGATAAACTGTTGTCAGATGAATAGAACTAGAAATTTTCAGAGTTTATCCTTTAATAATATATCATTTGGTGAATTCAAAGGTTTTACAATTTGAACAAATGAACAAACAAATTTTTCAGCCAAAAATTTTTCCTTTTTTAATCTCTAATCAAGTGTCAACTTGAAGCAAAGCAAAAATATTATTACAAATTATAGTTTTTGTATAATTATGTTCTGATGGTGATTCTGATAATCTGTTATTATAGCTGTTAATAGAGAAAAAAACTTGGAATGAAATGCTGTTAAACTGAATAAATGAATTCAAAAAGGATTGGTATTGATCTAAGTTCATTCCATTCATTAGCAAGATTATTATCATCTTGATATCACATAATTACTGTTATTTATAACTATTCATTTTTGCAATGAAAAGAGTCTCTAATTATGCGAAAATGGTCAAAATGTTAACAAGTCTCTCTGATTATTTGATTACTAAGTTTCATTATTTTGACAGTTGCATTAGCTTTACATGACTTCGACATGATAATGAAAAAATGAATCGTGAAAATCTAGTTATTAATAGAATCGATTCCATCTCAAGTTTATGAGGATTGTCTAGTAAAATTTTTAACGATCAAATGTTGTATGTTTTGCTGATGAGTTGCTGTCTGTTGTAGCTATTTGAGACGAAATCGTTAGAAGAGAAATGATTTTGGCTCAAAGAAGCCAGATCTCACCAATTTTAGTCCAACATCATCTCAAGAAGACCTAATTTATCAAGATTATTGAATAATTTGAAGATTCCTTTCAAGTAAACTGAGAAGCAGACTGAGAATGGTCAAATTGTAAATCATTTAGTGCATTAAACTTTGATCGCTTTCAGCAAATAACTGACTCCATTAAAGATGTGCAATTGGTAATCAATTATCCATCATTTTGTTGATATTCAATTGGTAACAATCAATTATTTACTTGACTTTTCTTACGGTTTTGACCGGGAAACTTTCATCGATTCTATTGCACTTGCACTTTAATTTTATGCTTTTAACTAATTTTATCCCTTTTTGCACTTCTTTTAGGTCCATGTGATTCAATAAGCTGTCCAAATCTTCAATTTTGTGCAATTGATAATAATGGTTCACCTCTTTGTACCTGTAAAACGTGCTCATCCCACATAAATCCAGTCTTGTTGTGTGCCACCGATAATACAACCTACTATTCCGAGTGTGATATTGAACGAGTTTCGTGCCTTAAAAATGAACCGATAGCCATTAAACACCATGGACCATGTACATTTGTTGATACGTCTATTAAAGATCCTTGTGCATTCGTTGTTTGCAACTATGGAGCCGTTTGCATTCCGCCCTTACAAGAACCCCCGCTTCCAACTACCAAATATGATGCTACAGATGAAACACTTGCCAATCAAGTAGATAGTCAGGATAGTAAAGATGTTAATGAACTCTGTCAGTGTCCTTATTGTGAAGATAGTGGACCAAGTGTTTGTGGCTCAGACGGAATAACCTACTCAAGTCAGTGTTCCCTTTCCACAGCCTGTTGCACCGAAAAGCGCTACATAACAGTGCGGTACGATGGACCATGTCGTAAGTATCTGATTCTCTTAATCATTTATTCAAATATAGTGTCAAAAATGAGTGATTATCCTTTTCTGTTTCACCAAATTTTATTCATTTCATTTCAGCTTCATTTTACCAAATAATATGTTTAAGTATGCCGTTAATGTGTTTAATTAGGTAAATGTTCTAGTCGTCACATAAAATGCCTTAGTGACAAATGAAATGCATAATGAATTTATGCAAAACTTAAGCTTATTATGAGAACGGAAAAAACAATTGATGCTTGCACACCTTTCGGGGAAGTTGAGAATCGTATGTTCAAACGGGCCCCTCTCATGGTTTCCTCGCGCTTAAAGAACAACAAATGTCAACAAAAGAGGGAATAAATTATTACCAAGCAAACTTGTGAGCAAAGTGAAACACTTGCTAAAACTCAATGTTAAAAAGTTTAGTCTTGTTTGCATTGAATTATAATTGACATTAAAGATGTACAACTGAATTGAATAAGACAAGAAAAAAGGGAAAAACCATCGGATGATGAATACATTATAAAATTGACTAATTTGCCATTTCCTGATCAATCAAACAATATTTAGAGATCTAGAAAATCAAACAATGGTCAATGTTTTGAAAATTTTTCTAGTTTTCGACTCTTATAAATTATTTATTCATAATATTTAAAACTGTCTCCTGAAATTCATATTGAAATCTATTCTAAAATGTTTGTTCTTTTATTTTATTCCACAATCCCTGATAAATCTGGGCAATAATTGAGTTGCAAGTTGAAAGTTGAAATTGAGAAGATTTGCAGAGTGATAAAAATGGAAAGAGTTTCCGAAAATTTTCTCGATAAAAGCGATGCAATCACATCCAAGATTTCTTCGCTTTTTGGAAAGTTGTGAGTGAATACTTTGTTCCAAATTACTTCTTATATAACATCAAATGCTCTAGTAATATTATAGATAATGAATAATGAGTTAAACCTTATAACCACAAATCTCCCACTTTCCTTCTTTTAATTCTGCTTAGCTGCAATAAGTCTTACTGCTACGATTTAACACCAACCTGGATTGCTCAGTCTGTAGTAACATTGAACTCTGCAAATGAGTACAAGTTAAGATATCAATATAAGATGGAAAATATCGGTAAAATTTAACAATGAATTCAATCAAGGAAACTTTTCCATTAGATTTCCCTTTCAACGCTTTTTAACCGAAAATTGTTTAGTTGACAATGAAAAGAGAATCGATAAAGTTCAGTTTTTTCAAGGTGAATAATAAAGTTGTTTTATGTTCTGCAAAATTCTATTTGAACGAGAAAATTTGAATAATATTTAAACACGAAAGTTTCTCCAATTAAAATGTAAAAGTAAACAACAATCTTTGTGAGGGTGGCAAAAGCCACTATTCAGCAACATGAAGAGGTGAAATTATCCAGCAAGATATGGAATGATTATATGAAATATTTATCACTATAACCAACCGAAAATGGGTTGAATTTAATCGCAACCAAGATGAGCCAAGAGAGCAACAAAAAAGTTGCCAAACTGATTTCTAGCAAAATATTTTGATAGCAAGAGAGGTTAAATTGATGGTAAATATGAGACGTAAAATAAATATCATTTAATTTGGTTGACTTTTTGCAATAACGATATTGATAACTCGAGAGATAATCAGTAAACACTTCAAGAAGTAAAGTAATAAGAGTGAAAATAAAATAAACATGAAAATGAAATGAAATGGAAGCTAAAAAGACTGAGCAAAAAATTATAATGGGAATGAATAGGACCCAAGAGATGATGCGACTTCGTTGAATTACATTTTGTTTTTGTTGGAAAACGAGGGAAAAAGTTTTCCAGTTTAAAGTTTACTCGAGTTTGCATCCAAAGCTAGGACAAGTTTTTTGTGCTCAAAAGTGTTGGCCTTGAGCTTTACTTTTTGCTTCTCTTTAATACAGCGTCAACATTGAAATACATTCACTGGCAGTGAAAAAACAAATTTTTATCTTTTAGTGATCAGGAGAGTGCTTTATTGCTGCATCTTGATCATGAGAAACAAACAAATGGATGATTTTCAAAATTGACGATAATCATGAAGAATGATGTTTTTGCATCATGTTGATGAAACTTTTTTTTTAACTTTTATCCAGTTACTCTATTAGTTGATAGGAAATAGTGTCATGTTTGGTGTTATTCATGTTAATTTTCACACTCTAAAGAGGTTATTGATCAGTTTACATTTCAACCTTTTGTTTCAATAAATGAAACTCTATGTAAACTGTTGTCATCATTTGGTGTATTGTCAAGAGACTAATTGTTAATTCTGATTCCTTGTTTTTGCTTCAATATCCTGATCATTCTCTTTCTTTTAGATAAACTAAACTTATCGATTCTTTTAATTTCCTTAAGATATTAAAAAAATCAATGCATTGCGAACACTTTACCTCTTAATCATGAACATACCAAAATTGACTTCAGCTTCCGAATCCTCTTTTTTATTTTTAAATATCAAAACTTCAGGTAACTCTCGAACTAGCACATTGTGATTGGCCGAAAAAAGTTTGGAATCAATAAGAGTGACTCTTAATTGAAATAGGCTCAAGAGATAAATAAAACTCAACACTTAATTGCCACCAAGTAATGAATTAATTAATTTGAGCAGCTTAGCAAATGATGTAAGCAAAAACAAGTAAATTGCGCTTTCAATGCAACAATCAATAGCAAAATCACAACTGAACCTTTTGCTTTAATATGCTTGCACATTCATTAGAGCTCTGTTTCCATTTGAATTCGTCGATGGAGTACAAAGTATGAGGCAAGATACGATGGAAATTTGAAAAAATAAGAGCCAATGAATTTTATTCCATTTTCTTAATTCGTTCAATTTTGTTGAGTCTTGCTAATACAATGTGAACAGTAGAAGCCAATACGTGCTTAAAATGGCAAGAAAAAGAATTCTTTCTTAACAAACTTGAACCAAATTAAACTAACAAAAGGGTTATTAAAATACTGAAAATAAAGATTTTCTCGAGTTTTATTGGCAGTTCTAGCTAAGTCGCGTTCTAGCAAAAAATAAAAGAAATTTATGGCTTTTTGAGCTTCTAAAAACTACAAAAGTCCAAAATAATTTCTGATGTTCAGTATTCAATGATCAGTTTAACTCAATATTTTTTAAAACTATAAAAAATTATTTACAAGTTCTAAACCAACTTATTCTTTTAGCATGAACAATGAATGTACAGCGGTTTTTTGCTCTGACTTTTATTCGTCTGTTTCTAAGAGAGATCTCTGTCTGATCATTATATATTGACATCGCCGCAATCGCCGATTGACATATTGACATGTGACTTTCAACATTGAACTAATAATTGACAGGATATTATTATATGAAAAATTCAAATTCATTCACCATTTAGTCATGAGACAATGAATCATTGATTCAATAGTAATGTTTACTCTAAATAATTAAATGATCAAACTGTATGAACATCTGTACATGCGAATAAGTATAAAAGTATGAGTAGTTTAGAGAAAATGTATCAGTTGAAGATTCAAGTTTGAAAAGTAATTTAGTGATTTACAAAGTCATCATCAGTCTCATCATAACAAAAAATGAAAATGCAATTGACTAAAATTGTATCATCTATCTTTCTACTGGCAATCATTGCTATGATTGGTTCTGCTATGGCAGGAGGACCAAATGGCTCAGGTGGTCCAGGTGGTCCAGGCGGTCCAGGCGGCCCAGGCGGTCCCGGTGGCCCCGGTGGTCCCGGTGGTCAAAGTAATGATGTCAAACAACCTGCTCAGGCTCCCAGCTTCATAATCATACCCAGTTCTCAACCCACTCCAGTCAACTCAGGCAACTCCAATCCTCAGCCATCTAAAACGGTTATAGTAACAAGCCAACAACAATAAGGCTGAGTCTAAGCGCTGTTAAAGTATCGTTTAAAATGGTTACGCTATGCAATCCCCAAGCAATTTTCCGTATCTTGTCTAAATAAAATTTAAGATTTCTAATTGAATAAATCTCGTATTTAAATTAAATCGTTTTCTGTATTTTATCGCTTCCGTGTGAGATTCACAATTATCGAAAATAGCAGAAAAAACTACTGAATAATATCGACATATGTGTAGAAAGAGTAGATTGCTACTCATGTAAAAAGTTTTCTTCTTTAATTATTATATGCCTGTTTTGTGCTTGATATTTATCCTTTCTACCTAATTGCAGACCAACTGAATATTTTCAAAACCAGTTAATCTATTTTATATAGAATCGAAGTTCAATCAGTGAAATTAACCTAATTCAAAATTTTTCATTTTACGTAAGAATTCTTTGAAAGCATTTTCTAGTAGTGTGAAGATGATATTGCAATGATCGAGATAAGGCTTTATGCAACAACTGTTTGACTTAGATATTTCAATGTGAAGATCATCCAAAGTCATTTTGTAGAAACCAAACCAAACCAAACCAAACCAAATTTTTGCGTCATTTCGGTTAATCAAGTTTCTTTTTGAGTTAATCACATTTTGATTTCTAGGCTTAGCAGAATTTAGAATCTGTTGATCGAAAAATGGAAATATATTTCCCATGCATTATCACGTTAAGTTTAAGTCTCAATCTAATGCCATTTGGGCAGTTTTACTGACTCGAATTTCTTTGCACACAGGCCATGGCTCTGCAAATATAATCCTTTTGTAGCGTTGCGAAGTTTCTTGCCTTCTAAAGCAAAAAAACTGCAGATCAACTTTAACTCTAATTAGAAATTGCTTTTTATTGAAACGACAGTTTGAAACTTCGCATACTTTACCTGCAAACACAAAACAATTACATAATTAAAGAAACAAACTTTTTACATGAGTAGCAATCTACTTTTGCTTTACAACTTTCGATATTATTCGTTGTTCTTTCATGCTATTTTCGATAATTGGGAATCTCACTGGGGAACGAAAAAAATAAAGAAAACGATTCAATTCAAATACGAGATTTATTCAATTAGAAATTTTCAATGATATTGCGGCAAGATACTAAAAGATTGATCGGGATGGCATGGCGCAGCCATTTTAAACGATACTTTAACAGCGCTTAGACTCAGCCTTTTTGTTGTTGGTTTACTACAATCGTTTTAGATGGCTGAGGATTGGAGTTGCCTGAGTTGACTGGAGTGGGTTGAGAACTGGGTATGATTATGAAGCTGGGAGCCTGAGCAGGTTGTTTGACATCATTACTTTGACCACCGGGACCACCGGGGCCACCGGGACCGCCTGGGCCGCCTGGACCGCCTGGACCACCTGGACCACCTGAGCCATTTGGTCCTCCTGCCATAGCAGAACCAATCATAGCAATGATTGCCAGTAGAAAGATAGATGATACAATTTTAGTCAATTGCATTTTCATTTTTTGTTATGATGAGACTGATGATGACTTTGTAAATCACTAAATTACTTTTCAAACTTGAATCTTCAACTGATACATTTTCTCTAAACTACTCATACTTTTATACTTATTCGCATGTACAGATGTTCATACAGTTTGATCATTTAATTATTTAGAGTAAACATTACTATTGAATCAATGATTCATTGTCTCATGACTAAATAGTGACGAAGAAAAATTTATATAATTTATATTATTCACAACAGAACTCTTTGTATTTGAACAGTGAATAAAATTCATGTTTTTTCAATAAAATGACAAGTCTACAAAGCTACAATCCCATGCATCATATGTTCATTTAACCTCCAAACAACCTCTAAAATTTATTTAAAGAAAGACCCGCAAAGAGAGAGAGAGAGAGAGAAGATTGGAACAAAAAATTTTTTAAGATACTTAAATATTTGCGTTACTAGTTACAATACAGTGCATTGCAAAAGTTTAAGAATTGCTTTTTTATTCGAATAATTCAGTGCAATATTTATTGACAATTTTCGAAATATCAGCCATCATCTTGTTTTGACTCCACATTTTCAATTGTGTTCAATGTGTATTTATATCATTCACAACAAAACCTACACCTGTCACATGATTCACTGGTTTTCATATTGAGTTGCGCAATTCTCATGAAAATTTTCAATTGATAGTTCCTTCGAACTAGGCCGTATTTGAATGAACAATAGAGAAGATCCATATATTTCTTCAAATCTGGCAGAGGGTCAGTTTAAATGTACTTTTTTGTTAGTTCGCACAGGAGTTGTCGTTTTCTAAAATATCAATTTAACTTATAAAGAAAAGATTGAAGGGTAACGTTACTCAAAGTAAAATTAATCATTCAATCTTATCAATTATCGATCGCAATATATTGCTGAGTTTACTGTTGTAGATTCCATTATAATTCTTAAGATTACATAACTCATTTAGGTCTACAGTTGTCGCAGTATATGGTCATCAGAATATCTGAATATTCCTTTTCCTTAATTGAAACCTAATTTTCTTCCGTTTATGATTGGTATCGATACTGGACAGTATTCTGATTCGTATCATCTTCTATGTTCTACTCATTTTTACTCTTTGATTAATTCATGTTTAATGTTTTATTAAATTTTCTATTAGATTAAAACTGTGTTTGCTCTCGAAACTTGTCTTAGCTTGTTTAAGCGTGCCAGTAATAGCTTATTTAAGCAACTTCTAAGTTACGCGGACGAGTCATTTTGGTTATTGTCTTTAGACATTTGTGGTCATTCCTTGGTTACTAAGTCTTGTAAGCTGAAGCTAAGCTCAGAGTTGAAGTAAAGTAAACTTTCCTGTTAATTAAATCCATACAATATTCAATGGTCTAAGACATGACCTGATATTCAGAATTTGCCAAACTTGATCAATCTTCTAATGTGTGTTTAAATAAAGTTTAATTGTGATTTTTAAATTGTCTCAAAACATGTCATCGGATAATAATTCTACCTTTAAAGATAAAAGTAACGAAAATAAAATGCTTATGACTGAAGCTTTGCAATATTCAAATTTACAACTTTTGATCCCTAACTGTAATCTTTCACCTCTTGGGTGACAATACCTTTGTGCGAAGATATCAAGAAGAGATGAGTAGGGTGTGTGCCTTAGTTACTTTTAGGTGTGCAGCATGCATTGCGCTTGACGAAAAGTAACTGTCATTCCAAGTAGATTAGCCATATTAACTTGCACTCGGTGATCAAGGTGTCAAAGCAAAAAAACTGCCAAAATTTTATCAACAATAAAAAATATATGGTCTTTCTTTTTATAAATTTTTGAGGTTGTTTGGAGGTTGAGTGAACATATGATGCATGCAATGGAAAAAAGAGACTGTTCTGCCCCTCTGCCCATTCTTAAGAATAGCAAATCGATTTGTCAAAACAAGAAAATAGACAGCATAAAGAAAGAGGAGAATAATTCCGATCATTTCTCTTTCTAATTTTAAAACTTAATGTTTAAATGTTGCATTTATTTACTGTACAAATGTAAAAAATTAAACATGTTTGTTTAATGAGGCATTCAACAAACTTATATGGATAACCAATGCGAGCTGGCTAGTTGCAAGTTCTGTGCATGATATAAATTATATAAATTTTTCTTCGTCACTATTTAGTCATACTAACAGTAGAAGCCAATACGTGCTTAAAATGGCAAGAAAAAGAATTCTTTCTTAACAAACTTGAACCAAATTAAACTAACAAAAGGGTTATTAAAATACTGAAAATAAAGATTTTCTCGAGTTTTATTGGCAGTTCTAGCTAAGTCGCGTTCTAGCAAAAAATAAAAGAAATTTATGGCTTTTTGAGCTTCTAAAAACTACAAAAGTCCAAAATAATTTCTGATGTTCAGTATTCAATGATCAGTTTAACTCAATATTTTTTAAAACTATAAAAAATTATTTACAAGTTCTAAACCAACTTATTCTTTTAGCATGAACAATGAATGTACAGCGGTTTTTTGCTCTGACTTTTATTCGTCTGTTTCTAAGAGAGATCTCTGTCTGATCATTATATATTGACATCGCCGATTGACATATTGACATATTGACATGTGACTTTCAACATTGAACTAATAATTGACAGGATATTATTATATGAAAAATTCAAATTCATTCACCATTTAGTCATGAGACAATGAATCATTGATTCAATAGTAATGTTTACTCTAAATAATTAAATGATCAAACTGTATGAACATCTGTACATGCGAATAAGTATAAAAGTATGAGTAGTTTAGAGAAAATGTATCAGTTGAAGATTCAAGTTTGAAAAGTAATTTAGTGATTTACAAAGTCATCATCAGTCTCATCATAACAAAAAATGAAAATGCAATTGACTAAAATTGTATCATCTATCTTTCTACTGGCAATCATTGCTATGATTGGTTCTGCTATGGCAGGAGGACCAAATGGCTCAGGTGGTCCAGGTGGTCCAGGCGGTCCAGGCGGCCCAGGCGGTCCCGGTGGCCCCGGTGGTCCCGGTGGTCAAAGTAATGATGTCAAACAACCTGCTCAGGCTCCCAGCTTCATAATCATACCCAGTTCTCAACCCACTCCAGTCAACTCAGGCAACTCCAATCCTCAGCCATCTAAAACGGTTATAGTAACAAGCCAACAACAATAAGGCTGAGTCTAAGCGCTGTTAAAGTATCGTTTAAAATGGTTACGCTATGCAATCCCCAAGCAATTTTCCGTATCTTGTCTAAATAAAATTTAAGATTTCTAATTGAATAAATCTCGTATTTAAATTAAATCGTTTTCTGTATTTTATCGCTTCCGTGTGAGATTCACAATTATCGAAAATAGCAGAAAAAACTACTGAATAATATCGACATATGTGTAGAAAGAGTAGATTGCTACTCATGTAAAAAGTTTTCTTCTTTAATTATTATATGCCTGTTTTGTGCTTGATATTTATCCTTTCTACCTAATTGCAGACCAACTGAATATTTTCAAAACCAGTTAATCTATTTTATATAGAATCGAAGTTCAATCAGTGAAATTAACCTAATTCAAAATTTTTCATTTTACGTAAGAATTCTTTGAAAGCATTTTCTAGTAGTGTGAAGATGATATTGCAATGATCGAGATAAGGCTTTATGCAACAACTGTTTGACTTAGATATTTCAATGTGAAGATCATCCAAAGTCATTTTGTAGAAACCAAACCAAACCAAACCAAACCAAATTTTTGCGTCATTTCGGTTAATCAAGTTTCTTTTTGAGTTAATCACATTTTGATTTCTAGGCTTAGCAGAATTTAGAATCTGTTGATCGAAAAATGGAAATATATTTCCCATGCATTATCACGTTAAGTTTAAGTCTCAATCTAATGCCATTTGGGCAGTTTTACTGACTCGAATTTCTTTGCACACAGGCCATGGCTCTGCAAATATAATCCTTTTGTAGCGTTGCGAAGTTTCTTGCCTTCTAAAGCAAAAAAACTGCAGATCAACTTTAACTCTAATTAGAAATTGCTTTTTATTGAAACGACAGTTTGAAACTTCGCATACTTTACCTGCAAACACAAAACAATTACATAATTAAAGAAACAAACTTTTTACATGAGTAGCAATCTACTTTTGCTTTACAACTTTCGATATTATTCGTTGTTCTTTCATGCTATTTTCGATAATTGGGAATCTCACTGGGGAACGAAAAAAATAAAGAAAACGATTCAATTCAAATACGAGATTTATTCAATTAGAAATTTTCAATGATATTGCGGCAAGATACTAAAAGATTGATCGGGATGGCATGGCGCAGCCATTTTAAACGATACTTTAACAGCGCTTAGACTCAGCCTTTTTGTTGTTGGTTTACTACAATCGTTTTAGATGGCTGAGGATTGGAGTTGCCTGAGTTGACTGGAGTGGGTTGAGAACTGGGTATGATTATGAAGCTGGGAGCCTGAGCAGGTTGTTTGACATCATTACTTTGACCACCGGGACCACCGGGGCCACCGGGACCGCCTGGGCCGCCTGGACCGCCTGGACCACCTGGACCACCTGAGCCATTTGGTCCTCCTGCCATAGCAGAACCAATCATAGCAATGATTGCCAGTAGAAAGATAGATGATACAATTTTAGTCAATTGCATTTTCATTTTTTGTTATGATGAGACTGATGATGACTTTGTAAATCACTAAATTACTTTTCAAACTTGAATCTTCAACTGATACATTTTCTCTAAACTACTCATACTTTTATACTTATTCGCATGTACAGATGTTCATACAGTTTGATCATTTAATTATTTAGAGTAAACATTACTATTGAATCAATGATTCATTGTCTCATGACTAAATAGTGACGAAGAAAAATTTATATAATTTATATTATTCACAACAGAACTCTTTGTATTTGAACAGTGAATAAATTATTTTTTTTGAATAAAATGACAAGTTTACAAAATCCAATGCATCATATGTTCATTTAACCTCCAAACAACCTCTAAAATTTTTTTAAAGAAAGACCCGATTCGACAATTTTCGAAATAGCAGCCATCATCTTGTTTTGACTCCACATTTTCAATTGTGTTCAATGTGTAGTTATACGATTTATGTGATGATGGCGGATATGTTCGAAAGTTGTATAAATATTTCTATTTTTGCATGATAAGTCATGTACCAGCTATAATTGGAAAGCATCAACTGGAAAGACTTGTTTTTTTAATTGCTGAATATGCCTGAAATTTGACATTTTTGTCATTGGACTAACGTTAAATAAACTTGCCATTGCATTACCACTTTGCAAATTTTACCGAAATTGGGTGATTGTTTGATCCCTAATGGAGCAAAAATTATACGAAAAATCATACAATTATCTTATTAATTTCCATGAAAGCTGCAGAATTCCTGAACTTTTACATAACTGTTTTGAAGCTAAAATAAGCGTTTAACATTGGTATAAATAGCTGAAATGTGAATCGTTGCTGGGCTGTTTTGAATCGACACAAGTTTAAAAATAGTGGTATTTCATGTGCAATGTCTCATCGTGCTTCTGCTCGTCATATTTAAATTCTGCGAGATTGATAAATAAATATTCATGTGCAATTACTATTTAATAAGGTAACGAATTGCGATACTGCTTTAGTTTAGAATTTGCGTTCAAAAATATTACTGAGTAGCTGAAAAGCACTGCTTAAAACCGTTCATAAAAACGCATTATGGGTTGTATCTTTGAACTCAGTGTTCAAAATTGTACCAGATCTAGATCTTATCGATTTGATATCTACATTTTTTACCAAAGGGATCTACAAGGCGATTAGAAATGCCTCTCTTTATTCGATTTTCTATTTATGCAAATAAATAATTCAAGTTGGGTTAAAAACGGAAAATTTTTTGAATGCGATTTATTTGATACGGATCGAAATCAACGTTGATGCCTGAAACTGGCAAAAGGAATAAGGCTGTATAGTGAAGTATTTAAAAAAATACTTTGAGAAATGGTGATATTTTTCGAGTTATACTGCTTTAATGATGCATCAGCCAGACGACCCACGCGGTCCACTTGCACCTCCTGGACCTGCTGGACCTCCTGGACCTGTTAGACCGCCTGGGCCGGCTGGACCTCCTGGACCTGTTAGACCGTCGGAACCTGTTGGACCTGCTGGACCTCCTGGACCTGCTGGACCTCCTGGACCTGCTGGACCTCCTGGACCTGCTGGACCGCCTGGGCCTGCTGGACCTCCTGGACCTGCTTGACCGCCTGGGCCTGCCGATCGTGCTCGACTACCTAGCCTTGATGCATCATCTGGAGTCACAACATTGACTGGATCGACTGGAACGCCATGGCCATATAGACTGCTCGGAGCCCACGCTTCTTGTTGTCCCGTTGTACCACCATCATCGGTTATTACAATGTAATACGTAACAGAATCCGAGAGAGCAATGATTGTCATTAAAAAGACAAAGGATACATTTTGATTGAATAGCATTTTTACTTTTTATGATTTTGATGGGACTGAATTTTTTAATCACTAAATCATTTAACAAACTTTAACATCAACTGCCACTTTTTTTCTAAAATCACTCGACTCCTATGCTTACTCTCATGTTCAGATGTTTAAATAGATTGATCATTTCATGAGAAAATAAACTAATAAAACATTGTCTCATGATTAAATAGTCTAAAATGTAATTGCACTGCGCACGGCATTTCTAATTTTTTAAGCTTCAAATAGATATTCGATTGAATGCAGGAGGAGTTAACATACAAATTGCATATAAACAGCATTATAAGAATATAAAAGAAAATTTTTATCAAGTAACCAAGTAAAGTAGAGCCAGAAACTTGTTTGCTCGCAGGTAAAAATGAGAATACCCAATTGAAGATTGAACTCTGTGATTTTTTCATATGTCCCAATCATCGATTATCAACAAATTTATAAAATGCAGTTGCCAGAATCAACCTCAAAATCCGTCAGGAGAAAAAAAAGCTGATTTGAAAATTGAAATTATAAAACATGGAATGACAAAAAATCTTTTCAATTTTACATAAAACAAGAGTTTAGTTACGCTAATGGCTACGCTATCATACCATTTTTATAACATTATTCCAACTGACATTGGTAAAAGTTTTCCATTGGTTGACCACTTACTTATTCACTGTATTATTATAATAATATTTATCCGTTCCATGATTTTTCAATTTAGTATTTCAATTTCGACGGTCAATCAAATGTAGTTTGATAATACAAAGTTATTGAAAGTTATTGGTTGAAATTTTTGATTGAGCTTTCAAACATGAGCTTTCAAAGATTGCAGAACCATAAATGTACCCACTCACGTTTATTTAAGGTCACTCCTTGGTCCACATTTGACCTCCAAATTGCATTTAAGATCATTTTCTCAGTCTTTTGTAAATTGGTTGATGTTTTTTACAGGCTTAAAACTTACACCATGGGAAAGATGAACGAACTTTTCTCAAAGCGAATTGATCAACGGTATGGATGCATTCATACCCTTTGGATGCATCATAAACATTAAGATGCAGGTCTTTTTAAAGATATACTACACTACTAGACTGCATTGCTAATAAAGGTCTTGTTGTATTACGCATATGTATATAGCTGCGAAAATGGAGTTATCGGATATGGTATCGAGGGCTAACTCCATTTTCGCAGCTGTTTAATTATAAAGACCTTCTCAACTAAGAGCAAATATGTCCGTAAACGACCAAAATGTAAGATGTGTTCTTTTTGAACTGATCTTGACCAGCCAAATAAGTTTAAGAATAAAACAAAAATGATGAAACAGATATTTAGACATTAAATGTTTCTTGACATTAATTCAATTGAATTTTTCCCTCAACTCGACATATACATTGTATAACCTTTTCTCTTTTCATTTTGTACCACCTTCTTAGAAACGTGTTTGGACATGAATTGCATGCATTATTCTGTCTGTGAAATCGATCTGGAAACGAGTAAAGCCCATTGTGTCTGTCCAAAAGTTTGCATTCGTGATGATAGACCAGTTTGCGGTTCAAACGGTAAAACCTACGAAAGTGAATGCGAACTTCAAATGGCTTCATGTCACCTTCAAATTAACTTGACCGTAGCTCATCATGGTTCTTGTGGTAAGTTAACTCATTCAGAAAGTAATTTATCCTTTTAAATTTTACAAAATTTCATGATATATGACTGTTATTACAAAAAAATCATCATTCACATAATTTTCATCATATTTTCTAATCCTTACTTTTCCCACTATCATCTTTAGCCAGCCATGTTCATTGAGATAATTAGTTTGAGCGCTTTTCTTTTGACATTTATTCACATCCATTTTATCATTTTCCTTCATCAAACATAATCTGGAGCAGAAATAAGGTGAAATAAGATAAAGTCACAGTCATTAGGTATCAATGATTGATACAAACTGTAATAATGGATGAAAATTGTTGAATAATCAACATTTTTTAACAAAATCAATTATAATTATGGAAGGAAAACTTGATACTTTGAGTTTCTCAGTAAAACTTGGTAAGACTCATTAACTTGCTTATTACCTAAAGTGTTATCTATTCATTTGTTGCTGCTCCTCTCGCTTCAATCTATTTCACTATTCATTTGAACTTTTTTTTGAATTTATCAATATTGTCATGCTCATAGTAATTAACAATCAGACAAAGCTAATAGGCATCAAGTACATATGTATTTCCCACTGAAACGCTCATTATTTACATTATCATTGTTGGTAAAAGAAACTTTTTTATTCAATTTTTTATTCTTTGTTCATTATCTTTTCTCTCAATTATTGACATTTTTCGACTTCAGCACCTCAATGCAATGCTTTTCAAATGTTAATTGATCAAGTTTATAATATTGTGTGATAATCAATATTCAATTGTTTGGAGATTGAAAATTAAAATTTTGTTTACTCAAATGCAAATGATATTGCAATTTGAAATTACAGTCGATCAAACTTGACTTGAATGAGAATGGAAAAGAGCCGAAAAAAAAGTTAATTAAGTAATTCGACAGAGAAATTGGCTCAATAAAGATGATTATTATCATGTTGAATGAAAACTTCCTTGGAATTGTTGGCTTTAAAGAAAATCATTTGCCTTCTTATCGTCTTTTTATTCCCTTCATCATCATGATTATCTTTTTATCTTTATTGTCTTATAGTTGAGCTTTTTTTGCTTTTGCTTACCTTTTTAATGTAACAAAATGTTGAACAAATGAGCTACTTTTTTTATTTTGTAAAGACCAAAAAGTTTTGCTATAAAAAAAAGAGGAACGCATTAAGATGGAAGAGTAAAAAAAAGGATTCATTAAAAGTTCAATTGTTTTTGCCTTTGATGTTTTGAAACTGTTTGCTTCAAATTGAATGCTCATCAGTCTTTAATAATAGCCTTCGTCATCATCATAATCATCGGCATCATCGTTAGCATCATCATGGCTCTCATCAAAATCTTTCAATGTTTTTCTCGAAATTTACTTTTCTTTCTCTTCTCACATTTTGCTTTGTCTTTTATTTTCAAGTTAAACCAATTCTGACAAGATGATAATTCGAATGATAGTAAATGAAGATTCCTTTTCAAGGAGATTTCAAGTCAAAACTGAAGCTCATGTTACTCACTCTTCAGCAGGAGGTTAACATCTATTAAACTTCTTTGCCTTAAATCAACATTTTCTTTATCAAAATCATCTTCTTCATCATCTTCTCTTTTGTACTCTCATCTTCTTCTTCATCATTTCTTTTTCCTTGATCGGTAATCTTATAAATCTTATTACTCAGATCATCATCATCATCATTCACAACAACAGCAACAAGAATAAAAACATGGACATCAACATTATCACCAAGCAGAAACAACATCATTATTATCATTATTATCAAAGGCAGAAACATTTTGTTGTTCATAATGAATGTTTCTCATAATGAATCTAGAATTGGGTAAAAAGACGATTCTTTTTTATTCATATTTACTTTAACCATAATTCAAATAACTTGTTATCATCATGATAAATATCTTCTAGAATATTTATCAACTTATTTCGCATTGAAATGGTTACCTGTTATCCAACATTTTGTTATTTCAAACATTTATAGCTAATGCTTATTTTGGCTCTTTACTTCGACCATCTGAAAACTGACCTTTGACTCGACGATTTGAATTTACATTTGCAATATCGTAATCTTGGCAATCTAGTTAATTAGCAAGTATACTCCAGCTCAAAACTGTTGAGTACACAGAGCTGTTTTGAAGAGTCAAAACTGATTTCGTGTTCCGATAAAAATAAATGATCAACTTGCCACAAATTAGATCATACAACTGATAACAAGAAAGATTTTAAACGCGAGTAACTTCGCAACTAGAAGAGTTATAGACGCAGGAATTTTGAGAAATTTTTATCTTATGTTCAAGTATCAGGATTATTCAAATTTATTGTTTCTGGTCAGCATTTGAATGTAATTTTATGAAATCTGAAATTTTCATTGTCAATGATATCTTTTGGAAATTTTCACCGAAATTTCAATGCAAAAATATCTGTTGAGCTGAAAAGAAGTGATTATTCTTTAGTTTCATCAAGGGTACCCAAGAATAAGTGTCAATGAATTCAAATGTGAAAATAACGGCATTCATAATAACAAGGATAAACCAGAAAAAGCATTTGTAATTTTTCAATTTGATATGTTTTTCAACTCATTTTTTCATTTTGTTCGACTTTTTTTTTCATTTTCACTTATTTGCATTATTCTACCTAAAAATATGTGTAATTATTTGCTGATTCTAGTCGTCTCATTAAGTCCCTTAGTAACAAATGGAAATGCATAATAATTAATGCAAAACGTAAGCTTATTATGCTATGAAAACGGAAAAAACAATTGATGCTTGCACACCTTTGTGGAAGTTGGCAATCGTGTGATCAAACAGAGTCCCTCTCAAGGTTTCCTCGTGGTTGAAGAACACTAAATGTCAATAAAAGAGAGAAAACATTACTAAGCAAACTCGTGTTTAAATTAAAACACCTTTTTCAATTTTGCATAAAATTTAAATTGATTAGATAGACATACGATTGAATTGAATAAGATGACAAAAATAGGGAAAACCGTCTGATGATATTGCCTACATGATACAATTGACGACTTTTTCTGATTCGCTTAAAGGTCTAGAAAATCAAGTAATGGTAAATCGTTTGAAATACATGTATTTTATTGGTTCTCAATCAAGACTAGGTCAATACTAGGTCAGACTGTTGCATAATAAAGTTTGACAAAACTGAACTTTCCATTTTGTCAGGTAACTACATGTAGTATAATAACAGCATCACAAAATGAAAATTTTGTTACTTGAAAGGGAAAATGACTGATTTTTATGATGCTTTCAGTTTTTCCAGGCTTATATTGTAGAGGATAAAACAAAATTAGACGCGTATTCTAGGTTGAGATTCGTCATTTATTTTATTGTAGCGTGTTTTAGCCGAGTTAGTAGCGCATTCCAGTCATTGAATAGTGTTATAAAAAATAATTTTACCAAAAAATGTACATTTGTAATTTAAAAGTACGAGATGATATAAAATGGACTCCGGATTTTTGTGCATTTCTACAGATATAAATCCGGGGCTCATTTTAAATCAGCTTGTATTATTTGGCATACTTCCTCTACTTGAAAACGCTTGAATGTTGTAAACGGTACATTTGCCAATCGTAGCCAGAATAAGTTTATAATTGTTTCTACTCTCGGCGATATAAGCCCCTGAAAATAATCTAGCAATTATGCACCTTACTTTGTTAGTCTTGAGCTTCCTTTCCATTGAGTGTGTCATTTTCATCAGTAAATTTTTCAAAATTTTATTTACTATCAATATTGCCATAATGTGTCTTCGTTGGATCAGCCTTTTGATCTAACAATTGTAACATTTTTTTTTAGCTGAAAATTAACTTTTTCTTGGTAAATGTATTAAATCTTTTCTAAAAAAAGAGCTCTCAAATATTCATAATAGAGACGAAAAAGTGAAGATTTTAGGTAACCCTGCTTCATGAATTTATAAATTACTTGATTAATATTTACAGATCAAGAGGTGAAACTTAAATTAATTTTTCTTTTCCTTTTCTATTTACTTTCTTTTTACAAGCACCCAATTTATGCAAAAATGTTGATTGCAAATTTGACAGCGAATGCCTAGAAGGTGAATGTGTTTGCAACTTCAATTGTGACTCTGAACCTGAGGAGTCAGTTTGTGCGGACGATGGACTCACCTATGCTAACCAATGTTCACTAAGGCGATCCTCTTGTCTAAAAGGTCGTAAATTAGTTTCCCTTTTCTTTGGTACCTGTGATGAGATGAAAATCCTAATGGAATCATCAAGTGATAATAAATTATTCAATTCTGCCGATGGTGCCAAAATAATAAACAATACAACGCCAACATTAAATACAAACGAGGTTGTGAATTTCACTCCAAATGGATACAATAAAAATGATAGCACAATTGAACCCAACAAATCTCAATTTAATCATCATTTGTCCAATATTTTGTTACCTCATAATCAATCATCCAATTCATTCCTTAATCACTCACAACATCACAAAAATCACCATAAACATCATCATCACCATCATCAACAGAAGTCTAACCATGATAACCATAATCATCATTCTTCAACTTTCCATCATAACCAAGTGACCTTAACTTGTAATAATTTTGAATGCCTTTTTGGTGCTTCATGTTCATACAATTCATCAGGCTATCCACACTGTCAATGTTCCTTCCATTGTGACATTGAACCGTTCCAATCATCATCATCATCATCAGCTTCCTTCTCCTCCTCCTCATCAACCTACCTTGATCCATCTCTCACCGGATCTTCTGCTTTTGAAAGTGACAGGAAACTCATTTTTGTATCTTCCCTCCATGAATCTCTTTGTGGCTCGGATGGCCAATATTATGACAATGAATGTCAAATGAAAAGAGAATCCTGTAATCAGCAAAAGGATATATCAATTGTTGATGATAAAATTTGTGACCTTCAATCATCATCAGTCGATGCCAAAATTGCACTTGATAATTTCAATGGTAAGTAAAAAGTATTTATTAAAACAAAAAAGGGAAAAACAAGAGACTACAAAAACAAAAACTGAATAAAAATGAACTTGAAATTGAATGGAAAACTGGAAATTACAATTAATCATTTCATTCTCATATTATTTCAGTCGCAAAAAATCATTCATCAAGATGACTCCGCTTATGGTTTAAAAATTTTACTCAATTTAAATATGAATTTTCTATTCTGCTTCAATAGTTATCTGTTAACTGAATTTTTAGATAGCTAGAAAAGAAAGAAAAAAACAAAAACCAAAACAGATTTTCAATTTTTGAGGCTGGGAATGGAGAGAAGCAGGAAAAATCAAAAGAGTAATTGAAATTATTTGTTCTGAATAAGGGAATGAAAAGAAGAAAAAAATGTTATACTAACAAGTTTTGTAAACCTTTTCTTACCTCGACTTTATTCAACAATAATATGATGATAAATACGACAAGTATGATTATCAAAGTTGAGGTTATGAAGAATTGTGAATAAAGATTGTTAAATTATGGAATTTTTTGCTTTCAAAATGCATCTTCTATGGATATAAATAATAGGTTGAATTACATGGGAATTGTTTTCATTTTTTTCTGTTCACCTTGAAACGCTCTCTTCTCATCTTGAACGATCAAAAGCACTTGAACCAAATCAAATTCAATGCTTGAGGGTAAACATGTTTTCTTTTTTTTTGGCCCTTTTCTTTCTCATTTCAAATAATATTCTTCAACACTTTTCATGGTGTTTTGTTTTTCTCTTTTCCCTCACTTGCTCCTACACTCATCATCTCTATCATCTTCATCTTCAACTTTGTATTTGTTCCTTTTGGTTCTGTTATTCTTTTCCATGTTCAACTTTATTTCCTGTTCATCAAATTTTTGTTCAACCTCATAACCAAAAACCTTTTACTCGACTAGATATAAAGTTAAACTTGAAATGTTCAAACCAGAAATGCACATATTCAATGAAACTCATAATATATTTAATTCATTTTTTATCTTCTTACTTTGCTTCTTCCTTTTCTCATCATTTTCAGTTGAACACCTTTTTCGTGTTCATCTTAAATCACGTTTTTTCTCTCTTATTCCTGGCTATCTATGACATTCATCTTTTACCTGTCAAACATTATTGACAATCTATTAAGATCTATCATTTGGATCAGACAATAAAGTTGAAAATAGTAATCGATGTTTCCTTGTCTTCATGATAATGTTATTGATGATGAATATTGAATTTCAGGTGAATGGAGGCAAAGAATCATCCAAAATTCAACAAGATTATGACTTTGCATGATCATCTGTAAATTTAGAATGCGATTGCGATAAAGAATGCTTAAAAGTGCAAATTGCGTCCTGATATTTGCTTGTTTTCCATGCGTCTTTTCAATGAAAATATTCTATCATCCTTTTATACTTCTCATGCATGGAGCTCAATCAGAATCACTTGACTCAAATTTCCATTCAATCATTTCTATGAATAAAAATTCCCGAATTATCATTACATTGGCCATGTAAACTGGACATTGTGCAATTAATTTTCCATTTGCAAGCTTTTAGCTTTCGTTGGTTATAAAAATTTTAAGTACTATTGAAATCAGTTATAATTAGAGGTCAATTGATTATCGTTATTGAACAAGATCTCTTCTTTTACAGTATTGGTCTGCTAATTTTTCAGATCAACGCATTATTTAGCTTGCTTTTGTTCATTATTGCTTGAAACGGATTTTTATTTTCACCAATAATAATAGAAATTCTTGTTCTTGAACGCAAAAGGCGTAACGCTTGACATATTTAAATACTGATATCTTACTTCGATGGGAATAAAGATGAAGATGACAATGCTGCTTATGTCCATTTTGTTTCTTCTCTTTTAAGGTATGACTGGTAAAGAACGAAAAAAAACACTGTAATCCAGGACTGATTTGGGTGAATCAATCCGTTTCCAGGATTTTATACCGATTTTTTTAATTATTCTTGACAATAGATGAGGGAAATGTCGAAATTTGAGGTCAGTTTTCTTTGTGAACCAGTCCAACCGTCATCAATTTTTTGAAACGGGCAAATTCGCGCTCCGTCATTTTGGTCGGTTTTCGGCAACAATTCCCATGATTTTTTAAATTTTTTTCATTCCTAACTGTTCTACCGATTCAATAGACTGTACCTAATTTGATTTCATGAGCCTTCATTTGCTTACTGCATTCACACAAACTTAGTTCGTGAGGATCACCAGCAAAATTAACTTTAAGATTTCGACGATAACTTAAACTTAGCACCATTTGAATTGAATAACAAAGTGAAAATAACCTAAAAATTATATCTAATTGAAGCCCAATAAATTTCCGTGGACTGTGAATCGTCATAGTCAGTACCTTAGTCAGCATTCATATCATTTCCATCTTCATCTTGTTTCTTACCAAAAAATGATTAGCACCCTTTCGGAAGTGAGGTTCAAACTTTTAAGACACTAAATTCAAAAAGTATTTTGCTGTAAAGTGATGGAACTGTATTCGAAAACGCAAATTGGGGTTGCCATATTTGGTAATTTTGTTTTAGTGATACGTTACTCATTTTTGAAGCAACGAAATTTTAAGACAGCGAAGTGAACCATAGCAACATGTTTTCATTTCTTACGAGAGCAGAATTTTTATACATGTTTTCGTTTAGGTAAAGTACAAAAGACTATCAGTGACACAGGAAAGTCGTTCTCGATTGATTCTAACAACTTCAGTTATTAACAATACAAACCGATTGCACGAATAAAGCTTTCAATAGAATACAGCGTAAAAATGAAACGAGAATAGAATTAAAATCAGTGGGAGTAAATTAAATCATTTTTATTAATTTCGTAAAATTTTTAAATTCGGAGTAAATTTGCTGATTAACAAGCAGCTGTTATTTTTAGAAACCATTGGGATACACATAACAATGCCAGTGAATAACCAATTGGTTTCCCAGTAATTTTATATCTACTTAAAATAGCATGCAGCGCCCTCACATCGTTTAGCTCGGTCTGAAACAGAACCGAACATGACAATTAAAGCCACTAAAAGGATAGAAGATACAGTTTTAATCAATTGCATTTTTAACTTTTTAAACAGTTTTGAAAAGTTTTTAAAGATCACTGAATTACTATTTAGAATTTAATCTTCAACTAATTTAACTGCAAGCAAAGCTACCTTCTTTTATACTACTTTTTAAAACACGAAACATTACCCAGCTTGATTTGTTTACTAGCTCATGGATATCAGGTTATTTTTTTGATATTCAGTCATGATAGTAACAGTGTAACAATATTTATTCAAGCAATGAATAATAATAGATTTTGAATTTACTCGAGGTAGATGACAGACACACATTAAAGAGTCGAATGATGAATTAAATGAACTTTTCTGAAAGTTCAATATTAATCAACGAATGTTTTGCAAAAAGTATTAATTATCGGAGCGTAGTGAAACGAAGTGAAGATTTTAACTCAGATATGCCTTTTCGAAAATCCACTTTTTGTTTTACTGTAAACAAGATATCTAACGAATAAAACATCAAAGAAACATGATATTTGCTGATTACACATTAAATATTGAGACGGTGAAACCATCAACTTTTCAAGGTCATCGGAGGTCATTTTTCGGGATTTCGACCTTTAGAAGTCATTTGAAGGTCGTTTGAAAATTTGCGAGGTATTTTAAAAATTCTCATTCAGATGCATCATTATATCACTAATAGTAATCGAAATTTGGCCCAAAAAGGGGCGAAAAGTCTGAAACTCATGCAAAAGCAATTTTTTGTAACTATGATATCTCCTAAAAGAATAAGGTCTCAAACTTTATATTTGCAACATGCCTGATTAAGAAAGCCTGAAAATTAAATAACGACCATCAAAGGTCATCTTTCGGGATTTCGACCTATGACTTTAACAACCCAGTATACTTGAATAAACGACGGAGCATTAGCAAATTTTAAAGCTTGCATGAGGTTTCACAGGTTATTTTTTATTTTCATATATCTTGTAAACAAGATTTCGGATGCAAGAGAATGTAATGAATCATGGTCGGTACTGAATGGTTGAAGGGTAAAACTAAAATACAATTTGCCGACCTTTTACGAAGTTCGATTTCGTTTTTTGTTAAATCTAACAAACAATACGATAGATTCAATTCCTTGCTAATGCTCCGATTTTGGCGAGCGATCGTCTGACCTAGTTAACTGAACGGTACATAAAACTCATATCTTTTTATGAACATGTGTTATAAATGCGTAGCAAGCTTCAACAAATCTGGAAAAGTCAGTATTTTTTAATATTTTCAGGTTTTTTACTATTTGTACTATTACTTTTAAGAACTTTTACATTGCTTGAAAACAATTTTGTTTGGTTAGATAGCTTGGATTGATCACATTGGATCTACATTATTAGATCAAATCAGGATTATCATCAACCTTCATCATCAATGACCATTAATCCTCACCATCAATATTCAGGATAATTGCCACTCTAATTATTATTTACGCTAATTTTCACATTCAATTTAATTCAAATCATTACAATACAATATGATAAGTATAATATTCAACTGAATCAATTCCAAGTAAACTTAATTGAATAGAAAGATGGAGAAAATGGATGCATAATTGATAGCGATATCACTGATATCAAAAAGTTATTCAAGACACAAAATTTGAGATGTGGTTCACTCGTAAATGTGACAAGTCAACATTTTGACCAATTTCGGTTATTCTACAGCTATAAAGTTGACGAGGGGAGAGAGATAAATGTTAATAAATTTTTCATCAGCCAAGTCAGGTATGAATAATTTATCGACTCTTGACAAGCACCTCAACCAGATTAAATAAAAATGAAAAACTAGATTGGCATTGGAGACAGCAAAGTAAAAAGAAATTATGATCAAGATGGAAATAAGAATGACTCAAATATTTAAATGCACGCACCATGAAGTAATAAAGTTAGACTGTCAATTCCAACATTAGATTTTAATCCAACAATTATTGATTGATTATGTGATGATATTACATCAACAATAAAATATTTTCACTCATCAAGTTGTCTAACACTAGTTTGCTCGAAAATCCATGTTCACCAAAAGACTGATTTCATTTGGGAATAAAACAGTTTAACAGGGAATGAATTATTATCGCCTATTGGCTTTATTAATCGAGTTATAATTCAACTCCACCTTATCAGGTAAAGATAATTGTAACGAAATTAGAAAATATTTGTTGAGCAGCAATTTGGTCAAAGTTGATCAGAAAAGGAAGAAAGTAAAGTTGGTCAAAAATTATTACTCTCAATTGGCTTCTTTCCACCATCAAACTCTATTGTCTGTAGGTCTAGGGTTGATGTTAGTGATGAGAGTTTCGTTGATCAAGTGAAGGGAAAGGCTGATGTTTATATATCTGTAAAGTATTAAGTGGAATAACAAAAGAATTAAAAGATGAGTTTATAAGAGATATTAACATTATCCAATTAGAAGATAAAGGATAAAATAAGAGATTGAAACGTTGATCATAAGATAAATATATTTCATGATTATCTAGATGATGTTGATGAGAGTAATAAATGTTGAAATGAATGGAAAGATGGGAAAGGTGAAATATTGTTGAAACGAAAAGAGAATTGATTGAAAGCCTGAATGAACTTTGCAGGGTAACAAAACGATGCTCACACTAATGGCAATCAAACGGTGGTCAGTGAATGGGTAAAGTAGAAAAAAAGTTAACCGAAGTTCATTTGATTGATTTGTAAAATTGCTTCAGTTCTCTGCTTGAACTTTATCTCAACCTGAAATTCATTTGTTATCATATTAACAGTTATGCTTTTGTTTCCCTTGGTTATACTTTTCCACCTTTCAATCTTTGACTTTATCCATTATGTGTAACAATTGAATCAATTATTGATTCAAAAATTATACAAATTATGATGCAAGAAATAATTCAATTGTAAATCTGGCTTGCAATTCAATCAAATACGTTTAAAGGTTGGTTAATTGAGTTATCGGCCTTTCAACTCTAAGAGTTTGGGCCTTGAAAGTTTGAATGATTTACGATGAATGTTTTTCGACCATGTTTCTGTTCCAATCTATTTCTGACCATTTCTCTGAAGAGATTTTGGAAATTTAGAGATCATGATTTGTTAGTAAGCAAGAAGTTAATATTTCAAGAAATTATATCAATTGAGTAAGCAGCGGTGATGATTCTTTGCCGTAAAAATGAAATACTGTTTAAAAGGTTGACAAATGTTTTCCATGACCAACTAGTGTTAATCATGAAATGATAATAGCAATGAAATGATCAATTAAAGTTGAAGTCATTCTTAAACTGACCTTTGTTTTTTGTCTCACCTTTTCCTATCTTCTTATGTCAAACTCTATTAATGCTGTTAAACAATTGGCAGAATCATTGAATAATGAAGTGAACCATGATGTTCCAATGTGCATCAAAAGTGAATTTGGCTGTTGCCTCGATGGTTCAACTCAAGCTCTTGGTCTCAATTATCTCGGTTGTCCAGGTAAGTCTAACCTTGTTTCTTGTCTATTCACTTGTTTATAATTTTCATTACATTCACTCAGTTTGACTACTAAAAGTTGAGCCCAGAAACAAACTGATATTTATTAAATAGCGATATAAAATATTAATGAAATACAGAACGTAACCACGGAGATTGTAAAAAAAGAAAGTTTCCTTTCATTTTTAGGGTAAACAGTTTTTGCCATCAGAAAAGTTAAACCTTGCCTTAAGGTATACTGTGAATGATAATGAAATGAAGAGGCAAAAATTGCTGAAAATGAACCAAGAATAATTTTAAATGGGAATACTGGTAATAATGAAAACAATATTTTCATTGACTTTAATTTTCATCTCTTATGAGTTAATCGTTGAAACGGAGATGAAACAAGAAACAGAAAAAAACATTTTACTTCTGTAAAGTTATAATCGAGCAATAAATTTTTGAAAAATCCAATTTTTATACCAAATAATGCAATATTGTTGAGCACTTTGACATTTTTAATTAAATTACTTATTTGATATTTGCATTCTTTGCTTTAGAGCGCTGTTTTTGCAACCGCAGAGGATCGATTGGATCCAATTGTGATCCCATTACAAGACAATGTTCATGCAAACCAGGAATCGGTGGCCTTAAATGTAATCGATGTGAAGCTGACTTTTGGGGACTTCATATGGCTAAAGGTCAAGATGGATGTTTACGTAAGTACACAGTGTTTGTTGACACAACTGTCATCCTTGTTATTCAAATGCTACTTGAAATTTGGGTTGAGTTGGGTTAGATTATTAGTTTAGATGAGTCTGGTTAAAAAATGAATGACACGATAGCTTAAGCTTTATTGTTTGGGTTTACAGCAGGTTGATTTGAAACAATGGCAAGATTGACATTTTGATAATCTTTATCTATTTTAAATTGCAAATGAAAATCACCAGGAAAACTGGCTTCAACTCAGCTTTTCAAACAAAAGGGAAAAAAATTTTTAATTCAAAGCTAACATTATAACTACTTCTTTACAAAGGTCAAACTTGACAAAATCAACTTTGGTGTTGGAGTGATCTTTACTTTGACTTTCATTTCAATACAATTATTGATCTTAACAATAATAACTTGATGATGTTTATATACCCATATCTGTACTCACACTTGAAATATCTTGTAATGAATAGTGATAATGATTAATAGTCGATAGACTTTGGATCAAATTTTCATTCAAACTCAATAAAGTCAAGTCATCCAAGTCAACATCATTTTGATAAATGATTTTTAGTTTATCGAGTGATTGTCTGTTAATAAATAACGATCAATGAATCTTTTAATCTAGAAAAATGGATTCTTTCGAGTTGCATTTCATGTTGAATTTCAACCTTCTCAATGTTCATAGTTGCACAGGTTTAACAAATAATTCAATAGGAAAACGTTAGTAAAGCATGTCATCGAACAGCTAAAGAAACATGACTTCAAACGAAATGTCAACTTGTTTAGCAAATATTGTAAGTGACGCATCGAAAGCAAACTTCAGTGAAATTTCAACTCGAGGACTTTATTTACTCGAACCATTTTCAATATCTTAGCGCATTTCAACATTTTTGCATGTTAAACAATAATTGGAACAATTTCAGGCACAATTTTCGCATATTACAGCATAATTTGAAGAGGCTCAGCTTCTCATTGTTTGAAAAATGACTAAAAATTAACATTCGATTTTATTAAAACCCACAAAGTCCATTTAAGCTTATCCAAACATTTTTCAATTTTGCTTTTCTGGTAACTTTATTATTGCTCATTAGCATCATTTGTATCACCTTCATCATCATTATCATTATTATTATCACCACCATCCCAACCTCATGTATTTCATCATGTATTCTTGTACAAGATAGTTTTTGCTTTTATAAAATGTTCATCTTTTTGTTTGCATCACTTGTTTTTATTGACTCTGTTATTATGTACAAGGGTTGTAACCCACAAACTGTTACTTGTTGGTTTAATAATATTCATTACTCAGCATTACCTTTTCTTTTATATTTATCTTTCTTCTTCTTCTTCATTATCATCTTGTTCATTTTCTGTTCTGTTGAAAAAAGATTATTCCTTCAGTTGAAACGGAAGTTGAGTTCTTTTCACCACTCACCAGTTAATAGTAATGTTTCCCAAAGAAACAAGATAGTAAATCATGAAACAGTTAAGAGAATTAAAAACATGGAAGATAAAAGTATCCGGATTTCCTTTATAATTTAACATTTTAACTTGGTTGACTTGTACAGAGAAATGGTTTCCATTTTTTGCTCTTCATTCCAAATCAGATTTAATCTGATGAAGTAATAACATGAGCAAGGTACAAGATAAAAAATCTTGACTCGAGAAAAAAACAGAAACACTCGCAGTTATACAAAAATTTAAGAGGAAAAAAAGTGGAAAACATTTTCATCAGAATAATCAACTTACATGGCAAGAAAAGTTTTGACAGAAAAAAAGAAAGATTTAAATGAATTGCTTGGAGAGCAAGTAAAAAGGTGGAAAAACCTACAGATTTCATGAAAAATTTCATGGAAATGAATCAAAATTTCCAGCTAATTGGATAACTATGTTAAGAGTATTAACTCGAGCCTTCCGTTTCCACCCACAACTTGTAAACCTTTCAAGTTGAAAGCCTGATATTGAATCTGAAAATAATCAATTCTTTCTAATCCAAGAAATCTACAGATGATTCTGAATAATTCTGTAAAGGAAATTTTCTCGATAATGAAGTATACAGCATTAGAATATTTGATAAGAAGAGTTAGAAGACGAGCGAAAAAGAAAAAAAGAAAAGGAAAAAGGAAAAAAAATGTTGACCGAATATGTTTAGTCTTGTGTTCGTCTCAAGATCAACTTGTTTAACCAACAATCAAATCACCAGACTTATCATAAAGTCAAAATTGCTCTTTACCAGTCAACGAAAATCTCTTTTTTGCTCTTTTATTCTCACCAATTTCAACTTATCCTTTCCAAATTGAATTGACTGAATAATCTTCGACTCTAATTGGATAAAAGTCCTAAAACTCATCAGAAGGTATCAAAAATTCAGTTTACCAACACGACTATTCAGCAAGACTAAAAGATGAACTTTGCCTTTCTTTTCCATTGACTTTTCAATCAACTTTTCCTTGCCTATTCTTGTTCACTCAACTTGTAATCAATTTCATTTCCTTAATAGTTATGTTTCTCTTTTTATTATTATTACAGAATCTAATCTTAATAACATTGAAAGTTGACAATTCACACAGTTGAAACAATCAACAGTAAAACCTTTAATTTCCTTCCCAGTATAAATACGAAAAACAATAATAATAACAATACAAAGCAAAATATTTGACTTCATTTGCAGTTCATTTCATCACCTTTTCTTGGTTCAATTTAATTTAACCATTTGAACCAAAAAATTTCAAAATAACATTTCAATGAAATACAAAAAAAGAAGAAAAATTCTCTTAAATTGAGACAATTGTTTTCCCATGAAATAGACTTTGAAAGGTTGAATCAATTATTTGTAACTTTTTTGCTTTTCTCATTTTACAGCTTGTAATTGCAATAAGTTTGGTTCTGTTCGAAGTGATTGTGAACAAACGACGGGAAAATGTGTTTGCATTCCTGGCATTAAAGGAATTAAATGTGATATTTGTCCACTTGGAACCATTCTTGGACTTCATGGATGTACTCATGGTCAGTATTTATCTTCATTTGTCTTCATTTGTCTTCATTTGTCTTTCAATATCAGTTGCCAAGTTTCATTTGGAAAACAAGTGAAAATCAGGAAAAAAAATAAATGATAATTAATAAAGTAAAGAGAGAAATCGAGTTTTCCATTGTGATTTTCCGTTTCATCTCAAACAAGAATCACAAGTTTCAAAGTTACTTTCACTTTGTCACAATAATATTAACAACTACAAATGTAAACCAAATCGATACTGATGATAACTCAATGATTAGGATTCACATCACGTTCAATTGTTCAGTTTCATTGGAGCTTTTTGCTTCTTCTGTTTTATTGCCACCATTTCCCATGAAACAATGAAAATTGAACGAGAATCGCAAGAGTAAAGTTTACCCAGAAACAGTTTCCGCCAATCATTGAATTAGCCCAAAATGGATTGATTTAGGGTAAAGACTTCAAAGAACAGAACAACTTTTTTGTCATTTTTTTGCTTGGCAAGGTTCAATGAGCAAATTTGCATTCTTAATTGAAACATAATTAACTTTTGCAGGTATCATTATTAATGAAAAGTAATCCATCAAGTATTAAAGTCTAAAGGCAAGATTAAGATGCTGAAAGGTCTTGATTAAGTTTGGGCCAAAATATTTGGAAACTTGATTAGTTTAATTTACCATTTACGTTTCACTTGAAAAACAACTCTTGAGGCTTTAGTTTATCCAATGATTTAAATGTTATCATGAAGGAGCATGTTGGAAACATGGGATTGAAATTCATTATTCATACATTTCTGTTTTGAGATTGTGTTTTAAGAAAAACATTTGAATATTGAATGTTTAGTTTCACTTTTAAAATTGAAATTGTTGCCTTTTTTGTTACCTTTAGACGAAAGATAAAATGTGTAAAGTTCAAGAGTTGAAATTCAATGAGCCAAGTTAATCTCATTTGATAGATTAGATTAGTTGAAATGGGAGAAACCAAAAGCTTTTCAGATTGAAACATTGTGTTCAATTTGTATCATTATAAACTACAAAACTACTATATTTGGTGACTTTCAACTTTTCAATTGAATTTCATTTCGTTTTTGGAAAAGCTAATTTTGTTTCTTTTTTTCTGTTGTGAAATGAAAATTTCAATTATTCATCTTCACTCAACTTTCAGCTTCAAATCATGGTAATAATCATCACTTTTTCGTGTTTTTTTTTATTTGATGATGTTTTGACATTCATTTGGAGTAACTTGAGTAAAGACTTTACAACTCACAACTGAACCATGAAATTTAATGAAACAATCATATTTGATTCCAAATCGAGCAATATTCATGCTATTTTATGAACAATCACAATGATTTTTGATTCACACCTAAAATCTTTTCTTGTGGATGATGAAAATGACAAAACATGACGATTTCAACCAATGAGACAGATTGCTTCAAGGATAAAATGCAAGTGTAGAGGTCTTGGGTTCAAATCTTGGGGACTTTTTGTCTTATTATGATACACCGCTATTCAGTCTATATGCGTTCACGTCCTATTTAGTATCTGAAGCACCAGACATGCTAGGTTACTTACATTTGAACAGTATGCTGCTGAGAATCGAAGAACAATTTTTTCGAGTTTAAAAGTCATTCAAGGTCATTCGTTCATTTGACCCTTAAACGACTTCTGAAGGTTATTTTAGAGTACCCCACATTTTTTCACTCTGAAAAATGTTTGTCATAAAAAGTTTACAATCTTTTCTGAGAATTTACATAAGTTATTGCAATCTGGCGAAAAATTATTTAAGAACGATATCTTCATAACAGTTGCTGTTGCTATCATACTTTGCAGAAATTAACATCGATCTGACAAAAAGTTACAATCGCGAGTGCCAAAATAAGAACCATAAAGATCAGAAAATAAAAGAACTGTTTATTTTAGTCACATAATACCATTTAGTAGCGACTAGTTGTACTAGGGGTTTTAGTTGGCTTTATAGGCTCCCCATACTTGTTAGTAAGTCCCATTATACTCTGCCCGGAAACAGATCCGGATGGCTTATTAGCAAACGGATCCCTGTTAGTACCAAAGCTGTCCGGAGTTGGACTCGAATATCTAGGTTTGACAGTCCTTTGTCCTGAAACAGAACCAAACATAGCGATGAGAGCCACCAAGAAAACGGAGGATAAAATTTTCATCAATTGTATTTTTACTTTTTTAAATAGCTTTGAAAGAACTGAGAGATCACTTAATTATAATTTAGAACTTAATTTGCAACTGATAGCGTTGCGATTGAACCTATTTGCTTTTATAATATTCTTCAAAGCATCACATGGTCCAGGCGAGGTTGCTTAATTATTCAAATATATGTATGATGACATGTAGCTGTGATAAATTAGTTAGTAACAAATGGAAATGTGCAATGGATTAATGCGAAACAGACTAATTATGCTAAGAAAACAAAAAAACAAGTTTATGGTTGCACAGCTTTCTCGAAAGTTGAGTATCTTGTCATCAAAAGCAGTTCTTCTTAGGGGGTTTTCATGCTCAACGCTCCATGCTGCTCCATGAAAAACATTGACATGGCATTAGGGTCAAGTGAAATCAATACGGTTTTTATACTCAAATTAATGATAGCAAAGAAAGAATACAATCCAATGGACAAGCTAAGTACTGGCTTTAAGCGAATTTCGCCGATGTTGAACTTCTATTACTTGGTATTACCTAAAGACTAGAAAAATTGCATGTGAAGATTTCATCATACTTATTGGCTGTATTTTTAGGACAAGGTAATGATGAAGCAGAGGCAATTAGCTCATTAGATATTAGCTTGTTAATTATATGTCACTGCTTTTATACTGGGTGACACTTTCATTTTATCCGAACAACCATGAAATAAATGTTGTTTGGATCGCTTATTGTATGCATTTTTATCTTTAGTTTTGGTTAGCATCACTATTACCTGAAGGCTGTCCTGGAACGCCAAATTGTGATAAGTA